>JAECUM010010162.1:0-60759 GCA_016617855.1 Megalonaias nervosa
TACACATACTCACGTATAGTACACATTTGAACTCGTACACAAACTCAAGTATACTTCACATGTGAACTCTTACACATACTCGCGTATGGTACACATTTGAACTCTTACACAAACTCAAGTATTAGTACACTTGTGAACTCTTACACATACTTAAGTAAAGAAGACATGTAAACTCTTACACATACGCTAGGTTGAAATCCGATTGTCCACATTAAGTTAACTTTTTTAAGAATATTCCTTACGTTTCAAGAAATGCTCCAGAAATTGACCACAGAAGATAAGCCAAAGAAAAAAGCTAAAACTACATTATCCATCTTCACAATCAGCCATTTAGCCTAAAAATGCAGTAAAACTCTTTCAAACATTTGAACAGTTACATTAACCATCTGATACAAAATATAACACATTTTTCTGAAGTTTTCGATAACTTTCCCCAAAAGATGCTATCTTTGGCAAGAGACAAAATAACAATGAAAAGAAAACTCATGTTTTAATCGTGAATCATGCTGTTAGTTTCAAGGTGTAGGGATATATGCAGGTTAAAAATCAAAAAAAGAACATTAGAGTTTTAGGGGTGCTCGTAGTGGGGTATACACGCAATTGATAGACCAATACTTTGGGTCTGACCATCATGCAAATTACTAGACTATTTCAAAATGTAGGTTTAGATTGTGTGCATGTAATAGATAACAAGAAGTTACAATGCAAGTTTAACTTTCAGAATACATTTCCCGTTTCCCGTTTCGCCTACTCGATGTTCTTCTCAATGAAGTGGCAACAAAGCTTTTAGCTCAGGAAAAAAAGTTCCTCTAGGAGACGTTTTGTTCATCTGAATATGATACACTAATGTTTGTTTCATCAAATCGTGACCTTTTTTCATCTAAAAATAATGCACTAATATTGTGATTTACCAAGTCTTGACCATTTCACCTTCCACAACAATATACAGCCTTAGTGCTGTCTTTTAATTATCTAACGCCTTTATGAAAAATGCTTCTAGGATATTGCGATACTACCAACTGTTCGTCTGTGTGTGATTTTATTAAGCTTTAATTGCCTCGTGGTAATTACAAAACTTGGAAATATATACTGTGCATTTATTAGGCCAGTGCAAGGGAGATTATTGTTCCATCTGTGTGGGTTACTTAAAAATAGTAAAATATTATACTATTATACAAATACGTACAAGCATAAGTAACATGAGGGCAAATAAATAATGAAACTATTTTCGTGTGTGTGTGTTCTTATGTATGCATGTATGTATGTATGTATGTATGTATGTATGTGCGTGCATCCGTGCGTGCGTGCGTATGTATGTATGTGTAGAAAGATAGATAACAATTTAGCCCATTAGACAATGATTACAAAACTGTTAGATATTATAATGCAAACGACGCATTATCAAGTGCCAAGAGAAAAGTCATATCACATAAATATATCAGTACAAAAAAGGGTAAATTTCTTCAACTGAGTTCGTATATGATGCATATACAGTCAGCTAGATCATTTACACAGAGAGTAGAAGGTCTAATTTTTTTCACAGGTGAACATGATCTGGACGACGACAACGACGATAATTATAACAATAATCATGATACCGAGGACGATGATAATAATAGTAACAATGGTGGTGGCCATCCCAACAACGATTGATTATTGTATTCATTATTATCTTAGTCATTATCATTATTATTATTATTATTATTATTATTATTATTATTATTATTATTATTAAGCCTGTCATGTTTACAAAATATTGGAACACAAAACGATTTCCTTCAAACGTGATTATAATTCATTTGCATGCCAGAACTATCACTTTCTGCCTAATGTCTGTTGTGTTCTTTAAGAATATTGATAGGAAAAAGTTAAGCTTTCTTAATTAAATCTGAAAATATGAAATTTCCACAATGATTCAGATTTCGTGATAAAATGATTTACCTGTTTTGTCTAGGCTTCCGCTCAAATTTTGAAAATGTACATGTATCAAGAAACTTCATTAAGACGGGATGTATTCCAGAACGCCGGCTGACTCATTACTCTAACACTAAAATGATTCCATGAATTACAATAAAGTTATCAAGATTAAACTTAGAATAAACTTAAACTTCCACATACAGCCGATTTGAATCTGTCCTGGTTTGTAAATTACCGTAAACATCAGTTGTACATGTAGACCAAAAGCTACAAAATGTGTCCTCGATGATTACAGTGTTAGCAAAAAGCTAAGATCGCGACAGTACTTACATCATAGACAGAATGGAAAATCGTGCAAATTCAGTCATGTACTCTTTCAAAGTGAACAATTACAAACAATTTTTCTTAATTTTCTCTTTCAATATTCATGAACAGGTCTGTTACAAAGAAATGAGTTTGCTTTAACATCTAAGCATAACAGTACCGTGGCAAGATTCTTATATTGGCTGTTGGGTGATTAATATTTTCACAGAAATCATGTAATCACTTTTAAGAGAGAGAGAGAGAGAGAGAGAGAGAGAGAGAGTGTGTGTGTGTGTGTGTGTGATTTGGATTTTTAACGTAGTTTTAACAATTTTTCAGATATATCGCTACGACATCTGCAGTGTGACAGTTTATAGTGATGTCTAGAACTGGGGCATCATGCCGCAGACATGTAGCATGATGTCCCACCAAGTCACATTATTCTGACACCAGGCCGACCAGTCCATTTAGTTAGTGCCATTTTTATGTCTTAGGTATGACTCGACCGGGGTTCGAACCCGCGACCTCCCGCATGCGAGGCCGACGCTATAAAAACTGGGCCACCGGAGCGGTCACTTTTAAGAGAATTTGGTATATACTCCAAGTGGTTGGTCATCGGTCATCGAACTGGTTCTGCCCTCAGTATAAGAAACCTCTGTATAGTACATGCTATATTTAGCTTTATGTTTTCTAGTTGCATCAACATTTTCCAAACTGGAGATCGTTTGGTTTGAAAAGTTATGCCATTTTTTAATGCACTTTATTTTCCGTTGAAGTGAAAGCCAACTTTTTGTAAACGGTTACAGGATTAGCACTAAACCATTTCGTTTGCAATTGTAAGCGCGAGAGCTGCCTTATTATTATTATTATTATTATTATTATTATTATTATTATTATTTAAAATTATTATTGCCCATATCCTACATAAGAAACGTTGGATATATTTTGGACTCACAGCTGTAAAGGTGGTGGTAGAGGTAGTATTTTTTACTTATTGTTGTTGTTTTTAATTTTGAGTTTGTTGTAATGATGTTCTATCAAGTTTGGCAGGCTCTCCATTGATAAAGGCGTTTAACTGTACAAGAAAATAAATTAGGATAGATACGAACACCAAGGAATAAAGTATGGCTTAAATTCCGGATATTGAACAAAATGGTATCTGACTCTCATTTACAATATCATTTACTAAAGCTATGTGTCTGATGCAATACGTTTTTATGTCTATTTATAATTCTCATTCTTAGAACTCTCAACCAAATGATATGAAAATAAAAGCAAATATGTAGTATGGTAAAGCAGCAGGGAGGGTGAACAGACCACTCTTATAATTAAGCCAAATTTTAGTGATAATTGAGGCAAGTGGTCTGTTCGACTGCCGTACCGCGAAATCATTTGTCTTAATCATCAGGCAAATATATTCATTACCAAATGTCTGTCCACCCCCCCCCCCTTGCTGCGGTGGACCCTACAAATTGGTTTCGAGCAAATTTTGCATTATGATTAAGACAAATGTGTAAGGTTCGACTGCCATACCGCGCATATCATCTTCCCTTCTTGTCTGCTGTTATCTTACACACATATGTGGTCATTCACCCTTCCTGCTGCTATGAATTTATCCAGATCAGATATTGCATGTATATACAGTGTGAAGTAAGTCATACATAATATATGTACTGAGATAGGTATGCGTACCGATTTTTCAAGGACGTGTGACGTAGTAGTTCAAACAATATTTGTGTTTATCGTCCGCGGAGATATCCGCGGGTCCAGGTATTTGTGTGCAGTTTATTTCCGTGCTTTAATTTTAAATATAATACATTTTAATCGGTTCATACATATAATGGCAAAATATCTTAATAAAATTATAAATATTTATTTATTTGTAAAATCAGATATCAAATGCTATTGCATAATAATTACATATAATAATTTCTAAAACGTATATTTGTAGTCGAGTTCGTTAGCTCAATGTTAAAGTTGTTGGAAACTTTAATACTGATGTTTGCGGTTCGACCCCAGATCTCGCCGAGATGGGTTCGGGTCCCCGGGTCGCCCACGTCTTTTAATAAGTGGGGGGAGGCATCCCCTGAGATTTCGATAAATCACCACGTATCTCGTGGTCGGATTCCATTTTGGATTCTACCCCGGGGTTTCGTGGGGGTTTTATCGAAATCGTAATGCCTAGACAGCCTTCTGAATTGCTAATATTTCACTTTCGTCGATTAGAAATTCGCCGGGAGGTGTGTCTATGCAATACCCCCCTAAAATAATCAGTAGTATGCCTTGAGCTCTCTGCCCCATGGAAGAACCCCCAAATAAACATCCAGAAAGGGTGTTAGCCAAAAGAAACAGAACATGGGTGTGCCGCATAATAGTCATAAGAGAGAGAATGACAATGTAAGGACCCCATGAAAGTCACACAGGCTATCGAGGGGCTCCATTGAAGGGTAATCGCTTGGATCTACTGATTATTTTTGATAAATTAAAATACAGATAAACATGCATACATACAGACATACATAGAAAGGGGAAATAATTCTCTAGCAGAGGAGGAGCAGAGTTATCGCACTTTATTAAGTATTTTGGTGATTTCAAATTCAATTAAATATCTATTATAAATATTATTTAATAATGAATATTGGAGAACCACACTCAGCTAGATTAGCACGAGAAAGACTAGAAGCAATTAGAAAATATTTACCTGTTCGTGATGCTGTCAAACAACAATTACAACAACGACAAGAATCTCAAGTTGAATTTGAAGAGGATACAAAACAATTATTTAAACCTATTACAGAGACAACTAAACCTCTTCTTCCTGCGTTAGAAAAAAACCGCTGAAGCAACTGGAAAAATATCAGAGCGAACTAAGAAAACAAAAAGAATTTTACGGGAACTTCCAGCTGAAATAACTGCTGCGATGTCAGTCCCGGAAATACCTGAAGATGATGAAGATCAGCCTGGAGGTGCTGAAGCACCACCCCCCAAACAAAAGAGTCATTTAATAAGTAATGCTGAACTGATAAATAAATTTGATGAAAAAGTAATTAATTTAATTGATAACTTTTCCCATCTAGATCAACTAGTTAATTTTGCTTTGAATAATTTTAGTCGAAGAGATAAATTAATGAAACCTGAATACGCTAAAGATATTAAAAACAGTAAACAATGGCAAAAATATTTATATCGCATATTTATGAATGTTGAACGAATTAATGAGAATAGTACATCATATCAGGAATATGTTATGAGAATTAATAATTCAATTCAATTAAAAAAAGAGATGACAAAACAACAACAAAAAGCACCAAAACCAAAAACACTATCGGAACCAATTGAAGAGGAAGAGGAAGAATTTTATGATAATCTTGGAGCAATTGGAAGTGGTTTAGGAAGTGGTCTTATTACTTGCCCCAATAACGTTCTTGCTGATGTTGATCGACTAGAAATCCTCATTGGAGGAAAACGAGCTGGTAATAATTCCCCAGAAATAATTAATGAAGCAGCCGATATCTGTAGACGATTATTTACCGGTGGTATCATGGACGTTGATGTTTATCAGTCTCTTATTAATGAAATTGTCGATGACTACTACAGTGACTGAGTACGTAATTAAATACAATTACTATAATAAAATGATAGTACATAGTACTCAACGTGGACCAATTATAGTCAGGGTAATAAATTCACGATTACCTGTATACAAGACAACCTACGGAAATGGACTAGGTGATGTTGTTCAGGGTCTATTTAGAAGGAACTGGGAATGAAAGCTATTGATGTTGTTCGTGAAAAAGGTATTGGTGCTGTTGGTAATGTTGCTGGTAAAGCAGTTTCAGCGATTAAAGATAGATTAACACAATTAATACGCAGACCTGTGGTCCGACCTCAACCTGTAAAATTACCTAGTACAGAAGTAATGCCTGCAAATGTCAGTAAAATAATAAATCAAGTTGCTAATCAAAAACTAGCAGATTTGGTTGATGTACCAATGTCAGAAAAAGAAAAAAAATATAACCTCTAGTCTGATAGCAGGAAGTGGTCTCACTTCCCGAAGTAATCTTCGTTTTAGACGATAATAAATATAATAAAGATGTTCAAACGTATATCTGATCCCGCATTTGACATGGACGCACCAGTACTTAAAGATGAGTCTGTGCGTGATTATCAATATTATTCTTACGACGCACGAATTCCAGATCAGCGTGGACGAATTGAATTACAGGTTCAGGATACAAGTAGATATTTCTTACCCGCTGAGGCTTTTATTGAAGTAGAAGGTGAAATTTTAAATATTGCTAATCCTGCAGCACCAGCAGCATATGGAGACGATGTTAATGTCGGTTTTGTTAATAATGGTATTATGGCATTATTTGACAGTGCAACGTACATGATTGATGGTAAAAATATTGAATCTATTCAGAAAGATGTTGATGTTGCAACAACAATACTTGGTCTTGCAAGATACAGTGACGATTATTCAAGATCAGCTGGTCCATCAATGATGTTTGCAAAGGATACAACTGATTCTCCAGAGTATCGACAATATGAAACAGGACAACCAAGAAATTTTGCTAGAAACGCCAATGTGGATGTACAAAGTATGATTATTAATGTAGATCCAGATTTCAACTTAGGATTTAGATCACGTCGAGCAATGTTGCGTGGTGGAAGAAGAGCATTTTCATGTGTGATTCCACTATCACATATATTTGGATTTTGTAGAAATGTCAGAAAAGTCATTTTCGGATCTAAGCATACAGTTGTACTTGTACGAAAAGCAACCGACAACGATGCATTATGGAGACTCGCTGGTGATCCTGGCAAAGTAATTCTTACAAAACTTTCATTGTGGATGCCGGTGATGACTCCATCAATAACTGAAGAAGATCGTCTACTCTCTTTTATGAATCAAGGTGGTAAATCAGCATTATCGTGGTTAACAATGACCACAGATGCTATCCAGAGTAATATTAATGGTTTATTTACGTGGCAAATAGCATCACAACAAGGTGTTTCTGCATCACGACATATATTTATTGCATTTCAAGATGCTGCACGGGTGGATGATCAAACACGTAGTATTATGACATTTGATAATCTTGGTGTTTCCGAAGTTTCCTTAAGAATAAATGGACATCAAGAACCATCCGAGGATATTTTACTGAATTTCGATCAAAATCATGTAGCACGTGTATATCACCGTCTAATGACATTCATGGGACGTGATCAAAATGTTGATACTGGTTTACAAATATCACAATTGGATTTTACAACCTTATACCCAATTTATTATTTTTCGCTCGAACATTTAGATTTAACCAGACAATCTGTAGTCGATATACATTTTCGAGCTCGTGTGACAATAGGAACTATTGCCAATTACAGGGCAATTGCTGTCATACTCAGCGATAAATCGATGTTACTTGAAGGTGCTGGTGGACGAATGAGAGTCGTTGATGCTCCAGTAGAAAACATGTAATTAGATTATTTATGAATATTATAATGTCGTATAATAATGTTAGTGTTAGTCTGACTCCTGGTCAGATTAAAAAGATACAATCAGCATCAAAAAATAATTGCGGATTAAAAATATTGCTAAAGAAAGATCAGATGAGCGGCTCAAATAAATTATCTCTTACAGAACGTCAACTCGGGTATTTCAATGAAGCAAAAAAATCAAATAAAGGTATAAAACTTAATCTTTCTGCGGGTGCCATTAAAGATATCATTAAGACGGGTGGTATATTTCCACTTCTTGCTGCTATACCAGCATTAATTGCCGCTGCAGCCCCAGCTGTTGCAAAAGCAGCTGCATTAGGTGCTGTTGGAACTGCTGCTGGAATGGCATTAAAGAAAGCAACCGGACAGGGAATCAAAAAAAAGGGAAGGGGTCTAAGATTACCAGGGACCCCACACTGGTACGGAAAAGGCCTAAGATTACCAGGGACAGTTTACTAATATCTCCTATGTCCAATTTTGATTTACTAGATGCTGCTAAAAAATTAAAAATAAAAAATTTTAGAGGAGTTTTCATGCGCGATCAATTACCAAAACAACCAAACAATATTGAAACAGGTATTATTAATCTCGATAAAAATTCTGGTCCAGGCACGCATTGGGTCGGATATGCAATTGATCCACGTGGAATTATTTATTTTGATTCATATGGACTAGCTCCACCAAAAGAATTCTTAAAGTATATTAGTTGTTATCAAAGTATTCCAATATGGTATTCAACATTACCTACACAAACATTAACCGATCCACCAATATGTGGTCGAGAAGTACTTAATGTACTTGATGCTATATCAAAATCAACAAAACCACCCCACAAAGTTGTACATGAATATACTACGACGTCATATTTAAACAGACATTAGTAAATATAATGGTGGATATTTATGGAAGATCTTCCCGTAGAGGTCATCAGCAGGCTGATTTATCTAAGTATGCAACTCTTGATCAACTCAGAAATGAAATTGATGATTTATTAAATCTCGCAAGTGTGGATCAAAACGAAGTAGTTGTTTTTCAGGATAAACAAGGACGATTAAAAACAAGTAATATACAACTACCAGATGTTCTTATAAGAATTCCAACTGCGGCCGTAGATAATATAGTTACTTTCTCTGATCAGGGTAAAATACAAGATTCTGGTACATCACTCAGTAATTATATTAAGAAATCCGGCGATGTATTTACTGGAGATATTAATATGAACCAAAATAAAATCACCGACATTGGAAATCCAACCGCAGATGCAGACGCCGCAACAAAGAAATATGTCGACGATCAAGAATCTAAATATGTACTGACCAACCGCGGTATAATGCATGCATCTCTCGATATGAATAACAACAGCATTACTAATCTCAGAAGACCAGAGACAGATTTTGATGCAGTTAATAAAAAATACGTTGATGATAAGGAAATTCCAATCAATAATGAAATAACAGAATTCAAAAATGAATTTCTTAGTCACGTGAATATGTTTTTAAGTTTTCACAGAAACATAAACAAACTTAAAAATGATTTTTTTGGAAACCCATCAAAGGTTGATATAAAACTTGATGATATTAATAAAAAATTAATTGATATAGAAGCAAAACTTTATTTTACAAATGAGGAAGTAAAAATATTAGAAAGTGATATTGCCAGTAGAATACCTAATATTGTTCAAAAAACTAATCTGATTAAAATTCCACACAGACAAATTAAAAATATCGTATACACAGTAGCATCAGGATCATCAACATGGACACCACAAAATAATACTATCAAATATACCGCAGAAATTACTGGTATTTACAGGCTGTCCGTATTTAGTGATGAAAGATTTGCTATAATTAACAGATATATATTGCGTCATTCAACTGATTCTCTCTCTGGAGTTGTATCTATATTGTTAAGTAAAGATGTTGAAGAAACATTTATACTGAGAATAGATGATCAAAAAATAAACTCAGTGCCTTATTGGTGGCATCTGGAATTTGTGGTTGAAACACCGCAATTAATCACTTAATATAATAATAATGGATCAACCTCAGTCTCGCATTGACGTTCAACTTTACAGATGCAATCAAGTATGTGAACGTCTGACTAAACTAAATAATTTTATCGACTATTATAACACGAAAATAAAAAAATACAAAAGACGTATAGTTGTTATCGATGTAGTTGTTTACTCGGTTTCTGCTGTTATTACTGGAACAGGATTATTATTATCAACATTGACGATGACAGCACCTACTATTATAACCATTATTGTTTCAGCATCAACAACTATTGCTGGTGTTCTAGGTATTATAACCAAAAAGATACATACTTGTACAAATGCTAAATTGCACGATTATATGATTAAATTACACACAGTGGTAGAGGCATGTTCTAAATTATCTTTATATATTTCTTCGTGTGTCAGTGATGGTGAAATATCTGATACTGAATTCGCGATGATGATGAAAACTTATGATGATGCTTTTAAAGTGATCGCAAATGATTTTAATGAATTAAATAACAACAATAATAATAATGACAGACAGGGAATTACTTCAGCAGATTGTCACTAATACAACTCCGTCAAAAACTACGATGATATCGTTAAGTTCGACCAATCCTGAGTTTAGTGTCAATTTTCCAACCGCAATTCCTGCAAAAGAAATAGCATTAGCACAATTGCGAGTTTATTATAGTTGGCCCAATATTAGATCAAAACCATTTGGTGGACTACAGCCAAATAATTCATTAATATTTGCTAATAAGAATAAATCTGATGGAACTCCTGATTGGCAAATAGTTTCTATTCCAACGGGCAGTTATCAAATAGAGCAGATTAATGATGAGTTCCAACGCAGAATTAAATCTATTACAGGAAAAGAATCAAAAATAGCAATTACTGTCTACGAACCAACACTATCTGCGATTATTGAAATAAATTCTCCCGATTACTCCGTAGATATTTATCAAAGTTCGATTAGATCAGTATTAGGTTGGCCTGAATATCCACCGGTTTATCAAGCACCACCAGAACCACAGAGATCTGATTTTGTCATAGATGTTAAAAAATTTATAAAACCTCCAGAATATAGAACAGAAAAAAATGCTTACCCATGGCGACGATATTTTGGTGATGGGGTTATACATTATATAGATAAAAAAGAAGACTATTTTACAAAAATAGTTGATGGTAAAAAAGGTAAAATAATAGTACTTGATGTTGATGAAATAAATTCATATGCTAATACAATTAAGTCTGAACACGGACGTGTACTTAATTATCTAAGAAATTTATTTTCCAGCATTAGCACTTCCTACAACGATGACTTAAAAAATCAAATAATTGAAATAATACAACATTTGAATCAAGTTGCTTCAGACCTAGATTTCATGAATGATATTATTGTTAACAGAGAAAAAAGATTAGTGGGCATATTAGCAGATAGACGATATAAAGAGTTATATATAGTTGATGAAGACGGTCCACCTCGAAGTGTTAGACTAAATCTTCTGTTTACAATAGTATTTCTAAAACATTTCGGAATTACGCGAGAACAACTATCAACATTTATAATTCCTGGATTTAAATCTGAAGAGCTAAAGAAATCAGTTAATGATCTTATTGATGAACAATTTAAAAGAATATGTGATTCATGGAAAAAATTAATACCTACACCAACTATTCTTAAATATAATAATGATCCACACGGTGGTGGTCGACATATATCACCTGGTATTGTTAATATAACAACAACAATTGCAGTCAATCTGGTATGTGACGTAATTGATGACAGTTATCAAGTAGATCTTTCAAAATCTAATCACCGCAGTGGCACTGCGGAACAGGGGTATATACTATATTCATTTAGCCCTAAAGACCCGCCCGGTTGGTTAATTGTGTCTGAACCAATTAACCCAATTTATTTACGAGTTCATAATCCATTTCTGACAAGAATAAATTTCAAACTCACTGACCAGGCAGGAAACATTTTGGATCTAAGACAAGAATCTCTTAATATTAATTTGTATATACGCTCGTAGAACGTCTGATTAAATATTTCCTAATATAATAAGGGAAAAAATAATTGCTGATTCTGGCAGAAATCTGAAAATATTATTATTTTATTATTTTTTTCTGCTAGATTTCTGAAATCTATGAAAAATCTGTTAGATTTTCTGAAATTATTATTATTTTTCTGTGGAAATCTGTGAAAAATCTGTAAATATTATTATTTTATTATTTTTTCTGTGAAAATTCATCAGAAATTGAAATCCACCGGGTATAATTACCTGACTAAATTATAAAATTCGAAATTGAAATCCACCGGGTATAATTACCCTAAATTATAAAATTCATCAGAAATTGAAATCTGCCGGGTATATTACCTGACTAAATTATAAAATTCATCAGAAATTGAAATCTGCCGGGTATAATTACCCGACTGATTAACAAAATCTGTGGAAAATCTAACAGATTTTCTGAAAACTGTCAGAAAATATTATTATTATTATTATTATCTATAATATTTGTAAATGAGGCCTGACAAAATCATGAAATCTGTGGAAAATCCGTTAGATTTTCAGAAATTATTATTAATATTATTATTTGTGGAAAATCTATTAGATTTTCTGAAATCTGAAATCTGTTAGAAATTATTATTTTATTATTTTTTCTGTGGAAAATCTATTAGATTTTCTGAAATCTGCCATCTGAAATCTGAAATCTGTTATAAATTATTATTAATATTATTATTTTTTCTGTGGAAAATCTATTAGATTTTCTGAAATCTGCTAGATTTCTGAAATCTGACAGAAAATTAAAATTTATTGGGTATAATTGTTGCAACTATGATACTGACGACCGTGGTTCGATTCCTATGGCTGACGAGTGTTGACAGTATTCGGAACGATGCTATTTTATTTTAAAGAAATAATTATTATATAATGAACCAAGAAAATATAAATGATATTATTTCTGCTATTAAAAAATTAAAACATAACAGAATAAATCTATCTGATAATCTCGATCCTGAAAAAATATTATGCGATTATGAAATATTAAAACAAAGAAAAAATGACAATAAATACACATTACCATCCAATTATAAATTTGTAAAATCAATTTATCAGTCTATGCTTGAATCCTTGTCAATGGTAAATGACAAACAGGTAAAACTATTTGCGCCTCTTGCACGTTCGATCGAAAATATTAGATCCGAACTATCTCGTGAATACGAGAAAAAGAAGATCGTGGATAATCGTGTAATGCAATTAAGTAAAATTATGTTATTTGATTCTGTCAAAAGTGAAAGTGACACCGAGAGCAGCGACGGTGAAGGTAAAATATAGAGTCGAATTATATACAATTTATTTATTAGGAAAACAGAGTTAGATAATATATTCAAATATTATCCACTGATCGTATTTTATTGAATATGCTGATTTGTATAATTTATCTGCAACATGTTTTACTGATTGTGGATGTATGCTAAAATATTTTGCAGCCGCATTAATTGAGGGGAAATTTATTTCCTGTTCTGTTTCTGTATTTATGGATTTAATAGCTCTCTTTCCGAATAATTTACATTTTCCAGTATTTCCGCGTGCAGCATTCTGACTAGGTGTAATAATTTGCAGGTTAGATAACCGATTATTATGGGGATTTCCGTCAATGTGATCAACTACAAGTTCATTTTCAATTACTCGATGAAAACATTCGAATATGAATTTATGTGAGTAATAATTTTTATTTCCAGTATTAAACGTAAAATAACCAGTATTATTAATATTACCGACTGGTTTTTTCAATCTACAGTGTCTGATTACACCATCTCGGGATGCTTCATAATTTTTTATTATTGGATGTTTCACAAATTCGTTTTGCTCTATTTATATAATAATATTATTTGTCTAAATCATTATTTTGAAATCTGACCAGATAATCCTCCTCTGTCTTTATAGGAGAGTCAGTATTATTTTTTTTTGTCATAATATCGTTTTAATTCCCTGTATTTTTTTCCACCACATTTTAGACACAATTGAGTTTTTCCTCTGACTCCAACACCACACTGAATACACGGTATTGGTCCTGTACTTCCATTTTTGATACTCTGTGCATGATATCCGCAGTATTTGTTCACACACGGTTTATTACAAAGAGAAATATATCCAATTCTGAGCCAAACACATTTGTTCTTTGTTTCAATCATTATATATATACTAAAATTTTAATTTAAATACTTGTCTTAATTATATGGAGGAATTATCGGTAATTGAACCTCAGATATCCAGATTTGATCTTGACAGATTATCAGAATATAAATTTAGTACTTTGATGCAAGATCTGGCATTAACGGATGAGGATATAATCGAACGTATTCGTGAAGCAAAAAATGAATTTCGTGACGATGGTGCTGCTCATGTATGGTCAACATTCAGAGTCGGAAATGTTACTAATATGATGAATGACAAACGAGGAAAAATAATTATTAATCACCTTGATGATCAAAAATATTTTATTTTAATAAAATTTATTGTAAATACAAAAGAAGATATTTGGATTATTCGTGACAAACGCGATCCAGTACACATACAATCAGGAAATAATATTGTTCTCTTAAATAATAAATCTAAGCCCGGAATACTAACAGGTGTTGACAAATTATATTATATACAGAGTTATCCAGCAACTGCAGTTGTATATGGAATATTTCCGTTGAATAATAAACCCGACGTCGGGGATCTAAAACCTATGAAATTGTCAGAATCAAGAATAAACTGTGTAGCTGAACGAGTTACAGAACATTTTACAAATGCGATACGTGGTAATGGTTTAACAGATTTACGACGTAAAAAAATAAACACTTGGGCAGAATCAGTTAAAGATACCGGAGCATCTATCAAAGATGTCGCTGAACTAGAAAAGAAATTAAGATTTCCAATAACAGTAAAAACGTTGACGGGAGAGATTTTATATAAACCAAAATACACAAAAAATGGAGCTCCAATAAATATTATTGATCATAATTCGCACGCATGGACCTCAGCAGTAACAATATTTCCACGAGATAGAGCGGTTAAATTTTATGATGGTCATATATTTGATTTTATCAAAAATATCAGTAAAAGTGACCCTGTGTCTGTTTGGTTATTTCAGAGTTCGGAATATGATCATTACGATCAGTTTGTACGGCCTAATGGTGATATTTACCGTACAGAATCTCTTAATGTAGAAATGGAAAATCTTGCGCTGAAATATACTTCAGACGATGTCAAAATTAGACAATTATTAAATAATTGTTTTACAGTTCCATCCGTAGCAGCTCATTTTGCTCAGGAGAAAAATTTATGGAAACCAACACGATCGGAATTTCTTGAGGATATTCATAAAAGTTGCGTAGAATATGGACACGGAGGATTATGGAATACTAAATACAACTATAGTGACATTATATCCGTCGATATGGTGGCATGTTATCCTGGAAGTTTTCTTGGATACGGAGAATGTTCTAAATACTTTAAGAGATTCGGACATCCATCACACGAGATGACCAGGGTTGCGATAAACGGACATTTACCAGATTTTGATTTAACAGGATTTGCTCATGTAGAATCATTCGAATTTGCAGAAAATCTCCATCCGATTACTTATACTTGGTTTGGAAGACATTTTTCAGAAAATGTTGGGTTCCAATAGTACTATTGCGATATATGCTTGATGTTGGAATTTTAATATCTTTACAGGTGAGTGAGGCGATTATATCATATAGTCCACAGAAACAAATTTGGTTACCAGAACCAAATAGATTTAATATTGATGATGTCAGGAAAGAATTCCCTAATCTTAATGAAGATGATATTATTAAAATTACTAATAATATACGTAAATGCAGAGACGAGCATGATGAAAACTTGCAAAAGATCTTGGTAGAAGGATAATTGGTAAATTTACTCAAGGAGGAGCCTATGATCATAAAAGACACTGTACAAGATTAATTATGGACGATGCTGAACTCGATTTTATAATTGCTGATACAACAGAAAAAAACATATTTATAAATCGGAGTAATGCTTATTTGTCAGACGGAACAAAACTAGGTACAATTGTGAGTTATCTTGATGGTGACTCACCACAATTTACTCATTTAAGATCTTCTATGTTGGCATATGTTTCTATAAATCTACTGTCTATGATAAATAAATTTTCTCGTGATGCTGTCAGAGTCGCAACGGATTCGTTTTATATAAATAAAAAATATACGGATTTATTAAAACCACTACTTGGTAATGGTGAATGGGGATCATGGAGAATAAAACAAGAAAATATATTTAGTTATTCTGAATCTGCCGACGTTGAAATTAAGGAAATATATCACAAAAATAATAATCAGGTATCAAATTCATCAGCACCATCTGTATATGATCCTATATCTAGACATAAAACTGTTTATCTTAATGGATGCGGTGGTTCAGGTAAAACAACTCGTGTGATTAAATTATTCATGAATAATAATTCGGATATAATTGTTTTGACACCGACACATAAATTAACCAGAGAAATAAAAGAACGAGGAGTAAAATCGTGTACTTATCATAGTTTCTTTAGATGGTGTGGAGACACATGGACTCCCGAACGAATGGGTGAAAAATATATACCTAAATATATTATATGGGACGAGATATGCACGGTGCAGTTAGAAATATTAAAAACATTTCTTGAATGGTTATTGACGAAAAATACTGCTGTGATAATGTGCGGTGATCATGGACAACCACCACCCTTTGTTGGACAGTCTCCACATGAATGGCTGAAGAATAATGTAGATTATTATGAAGAAATAAATGATGATCATAGAGCTATTGATGAACCGTTGAGGGAATTTAAAAGACTAATCAGACTACAACCAGACAGAGTACAATGTGAAATAATGCGCGGAGTAATTCCAGAGACTTATATGAATGATTTTCTAAATTTATGGAATCCCACTGATTTAATAGTTGCAAGTAGAAAGATAGTTCGTGATGAACTACAGAATAAATTATTTCTGTTACATAAAGAAAAGTTTTCAGATCAACCAGTACCCTTGTGTTATCGCCCAGCAGATACTCGACGACAGAATATTGATGTTGAAATTCCTGGTGGAGATACTGAAAGTATCCGAGTACAGAATCTTGTCTTGAATGATATTGTTTTAGTCGATATTAATGTCGTTGAGAATGCGCTGAATATGAATAAATCACCGTGGACATTAGGATATGCTATAACAATCCATTCTTCACAGGGGTTAACTATTTCTGATACAAATATTTGGATTATAGATGATCGGATCGAATGGTCGAATTTAGTCTATCTCGCAGTTTCTAGAGTCAGAAGAATATCTCAACTACATAGGGTTATTATGAATTTTACAGAAAATAATGATCAGACTGTTAATAATGACGTAATAAGAAAAAAACTATCTGGTTATAAGCAGTGTGACAAAAAAAATAAACGTGATTTTGATATTAATGTTGAATTTATTATAAAACTAAAACAACTACAGAATAATAATTGCGCAAGTTGCAATTGTAATATGTTGTGGCAATATTCGAATAATAATCCAAGACAATTTACCGTAGATAGAATTAATAGTGATCTTGGTCATACACGTGATAATGTGATGCTGACCTGTCTCGAGTGTAATCGACGTCGGGGCGCTGCACGCCCTGGTTCTGGTTATGTAATTGTATGTGGTGGTAATTGTGTGTCTTCAGGGATTACCTGTAATTGTTCACGTACAAATCCACGTTGAGGGGCTGTAGAATCTAATCTGTAGATTGGAGGTCTACCAGTGGATCTAACCACACTAGAAATTGTATGTGTAGTCACGCTCCAGATAGGATCAGTTGTTCTTTTTTTACCACCTTCAAGTTCACCAGGTTCGTATAAATATCTTACAATTACATTACCTAATACTGGTTGAGATTGTTGTCTGTCATTAATACGGGGTATATATTTTTTTGTGATCGCAATAGAAGGTTTCATGGAAGTTGAACGAGTAATTTCATTATTTAATGCAGATATCACACTTGGTAACCTCGCAACCCATTCACGAGATCTCTCACCGGATTTAAAGTCAGTAGATATTTCTTTTGCATATTGGTATCCAAATAACCGCTCGGCAAGTGTTCGATTAAATCGTTCAACAATTGCCTGATCACGATGAATTTCAGTATGTCCTCGTCTGATTTTAACATTATGTTTCTTCATCAACGATAATACTGCACCAAGAAATTCTTTGCCCGGATCAACCTGTAATAATTGTGGCCATCGCAAAGGTCCTCGATGATAAATTCGTTCAAATGCAGATGCAACTTCGGATGCTGTCTTTGTTGATAATGGTTCAGCATCTTTATATTTACTTGCAACATCAACGACAGTTAATGCGTATTTGTATGTGCGTGATTTTCGTCCACGTGTTTTAACAGTATCATGTGGTAAAAACAAAATATCTGCTTGATGAACCTCATTAGGGACGCTGACATCAAAATGTGAATATTGAATATTTTTAGGTGGTGGTAGATAAATTTGCCATATTGCCTGTCGTGCTAACCACGCTGCAGCAACAGAACGTGAGACTTTTGCTGCTTCAGATAATTTAGTAATCGCTGATCTACCTCTCCAATATCCTCTTGGGCTATAATAAATGGATTCCATTATAATATTTATATAATTAATTACCAGCCCCTAACATTATTTTACTTTTCATGGCAGATTTTACTAGAAAACTAACTAATTTATCTCTGACAGATTTATTTGGTATAGAATTTAATGCATGAATCAGTTTTACATCTGCGAGATGCCTTTGTTGTAAATCTTTACTTTTATACGCAACATCATGAACATGACACACTTGATCAATCTTATTTACTGGATGCTCTCCTGGTCTTGGTTGATCTTGATCATCAAGTCGGATGTCAAGTCGGGTTCCAGGACCGCAATAATTATATCCTGGTAAGTGTTTTTCCCCGGGATATTTAGCCCACGGAGTTCCAGGTAATTTTCCTAATAAAGCGGCTATATCTCCACCTATCTTTGTCCCTGAATCAGACATGGAGATAAATTTATATTTTTTCGTGCCGCATTTTACACATTTACCTGTTAATGCACGTCGTTTATTTTTTGTTATTATTGTTGTCAGTCCAGTAGTGGGTGTAGATAATCTACATTGAACACAATATAGATTCATATTATTAATAATATGGATATAATTGATTTTTCGGCGACACGAAAACAGGAACCAGTGAAGCACCATTCAGCATTACCAAATTCGATAAGGATGATTATAATAGGTCCATCTGGATCAGGTAAAACACAACTATTATTAAATTTAATAATGCGATGGTTAAAATGGAGTAAACTGTATTTAGTAGCACCATCCGTAGATGATCAACACTGTTACGAAGTACTTAAGGATTTTAACGAGAAAGTGAAATCAGTTAATAAAGACGGAGACGATGTTGTTGACTTTATTACTGATATTGATGAAGCCCCATCTGTAGATGACCTAAATGGATTTATTAATAATTTAGTGGTGTACGATGATATTATGTTGGACAAACAATCTAATCCAGCTAGAATATTTTCTCGAGGTAGACACAAGAATACGGACGTGATTTATGTTACACAAAGATATACACAAATACCTAAAGTGATCAGAGACAACTGCAACATTTTGGTTGTGTTTAATGGAGTAGATAATTATACTTTACAGAATATTTATTATACTTGGTGTTCAGGGGATATGGATATGATGAAATTCAGAAACTTCTTTTCAAAAGCACAATCTGCTCCGTTCGGATTTATAACAATAAATCTTCATGATCCAAGATCCAGATATCGTATAGGTCTGGATAAAATCTTTGGTTAATCTGTGATTAACTCTGCTCCTCCTCTGCTAGAGAATTATTTCCCCTTTCTATGTATGTCTGTATGTATGCATGTTTGTCTGTATTTTATCAAAAATAATCAGTAGATCCCAGCGATTACCCTTCAATGGAGCCCCTCGATAGCCTGTGTGACTTTCATGGGGTCCTTACATTGTCATTCTCTCTCTTATGACTATTATGCGGCACACCCATGTTCTGTTTCTTTTGGCTAACACCCCTTCTGGATGTTTATTTGGGGTTCTTCCATGGGGCAGAGAGCTCAAGGCATACTACTGATTATTTTAGGGGGGTATTGCATAGACACACCTCCCGGCGAATTTCTAATCGACGAAAGTGAAATATTAACAATTCAGAAGGCTGTCTAGGCATTGCGATTTCGATAAAACCCCCACGAAACCCCGGGGTAGAATCCAAAATGGAATCCGACCACGAGATACGTGGTGATATATCGAAATCTCAGGGGATGCCTCCCCCCCCCCACTTATTAAAAGACGTGGGCGACCCGGGGACCCGAACCCATCTCGGCGAGATCTGGGGTCAAACCGCAAACATCAGTATTAAAGTTTCCAACAACTTTAACATTGAGCTAACGAACTCGACTACAAATATACGTTTTAGAAATTATTATATGTGATTATTGTGCAATAGCATTTGATATCTGATTTTACAAATAAATCAATATTTATAATTTTATTAAGATATTTTGCCATTATATGTATGAACCGATTAAAATGTATTATATTTAAAATTAAAACACGGAAATAAACTGCACACAAATACATGGACTATCGATAAACACAACTATTGTTTGAACTACTACGTCACACGTCCTTGAAAAATCGGTACGCATACCTATCTCAGTACATATATTATGTATGACTCACTTCACACTGTATATACATGCAATATCTGATCTGGATAAATTCATAGCAGCAGGCAGGGTGCAGACATTTGGTAATGAATATATTTGCCTGATGATTAAGACAAATGATTTCGCGGTAGGCAGTCGAACCTTACACATTTGTCTTAATCATAATGCAAAATTTGCTCGAAACCAATTTGTAGGGTCCACCGCAGCAAGGGGGGGTGGACAGACATTTGGTAATGAATATATTTGCCTGATGATTAAGACAAATGATTTCGCGGTAGGCAGTCGAACCCTACAGTTTGTCTTAATCATCAATGCAAAATTTGCTCGAAACCAATTTGTAGGGTCCACCCTGCCTGCTGCTGGTGGAAATCTTAGATGGATTTTGTTTTGTTTAGGCAGAATCTTAGTACAACTAATTTGCATATTTCACCTAAAATTTCGCCCTAACCCCACCTGAAGCCCACTTGAAATTCACCTAAACTCTATAATATTTACAGTTGATGGGTTAGGCAGAAAACATTTAAAAATCACATCTGAAATCCACCTTAAGTCTGCCTGGAAAATTTTGTCCAGGTTGCACCAAGACATGATCCCCAGCCAAGTCATACCAAAGACTTACAAAAGTGCTACTAACAGCTGCCTCACTTGGCACTCAGCGTTAAGAGGTTAGTGTTAGGACTGGTCGGTCTGGTGTCAGGATAAATGTGATTAGGAGGGACATCGTGCTAGACATCACTATAAATTGCCACTGCAGACATCGTAGTGATATGACTGAAAAATTGTTAAAGTTATGTTAAAAATCCAAATCACACACACACACACACACAATTAAGACTACATTCCATCGTCCAATGGATTTTAAAGAAGCCGGAAGCTTTTATCTATTTTGTTTATTTAATGTCAGTGTGGCTGTGATTATGTGAGTGTTGGCACATAAGTATATGTTTGTAGTGATAATTTTCAACAATGCTAAGTCTACCAGCTATTGTTTGTTTGCAAGTGTAATAAATGCTTCAAAGAAAATATATATCCTAGTTTCTCTAATTCAGATTTGAATTTCAAATTATCTTCTATAGGCTTAAGTGAAAAGACAGCAGTATGATCAATGGATGATGTTGCTGTTTGAGGCATGATGTACACTGACTCCCCTTAGGCTCTCAAAACACACATTTTGAGTCTCAAACCCCTCCCCCCAACACTTTCTAGGAATATGACAGTTATACACATTACACCATTACATTATTCACATTTTTATTTTATTTTGTACTCACATATTAAAATGCATTCCAAATGGTGTGCCAGATCCACTAGCAGAATATGCAGAGACATTGATGAAATTCCTAAATGTAGAAGAAATATCCAAATGTGGAACATGAGGAGTCCAATTTGTATGATTTTCGCCAAACGTGTAGAATCCTCACAGCACTATTTTTGTGTGGTAAGAACAAGCAAAAAATGGGAGGTTTTATACCTTAGTATGTTTTGGGTATCACGTTTATGACCTGATGTGGTCTTGAGTATACCCTTGAGAAGAAGGCTGCAATGAAAACTGAATTTTCAAAATGAAAGACTTATTTCTCCTCAGTAAGAGGTTGTTCTAGGAATGTATCCATAAGGAGGCCATCATGAGAGACACCAAAACATTTGACAGAACTGAAGACAGCCCAGGTCAACTATTAACATGACTTTCACTGATTCAGTTTTAATTTGTACTCAGATTCCCTTGCCTTCTGAAAGACCTTGTTAATCATAGGTGTTCGATAATTGGCATGTGCAATAAGACCGTGCCAAATCTGTACAATGGCACTGACTAACAGGCTTTCAAATTTGAGAGTAGAGAGACAAAGGTTAATAACTTGGTGTTCTACCTTTTAAAAAAAGGTCTACTATGTGTAAGCACAGATTCAGCAGAAATCTGGGAATGGACTATTATGTGTAAATTGCTTGATTCCAAAAAGTCTGTTAGTCCATAAAGACACAAAGACTGTCTGGGATGTAGTGGACTTTGACACTGAATTGCTGATGCTAACAACACCGATCGAAATCCCCAATAAGTAGGCAGAGAGATGAGCACTTGGTTATTCCTTGACTTGGGAGGCATCTGAAGACATCTAAGTGGTCAGAAAGACAGAATACCATTTTTAAATTGCATTTTCTGCCCCAACTGAAAGTCATTCACTGTCTTGTTTATCTTCATGAGGTTAATGAATGTGGGCTACTTCTGAAGGAAACAAATGCCAATTATGAGGAAAATGAACAGTGAATCAGAAATCCAGCCACATCAGTGAGTAATGATGTCCTATGTCTTATGCTGCAGTGAAATGTCCATACCAAGTTATGAGCATCCTCATGTTTTCTGAGATGGAGACTCATGTATTCCGAAACTCACAACATTAGGTCTAGCTGGCAAAGTTCATCTGCCACTGGCACAGAAGGATTATCCGGCGGGGGTCTCATTGGTGGGTGGCCAAAAGCGGTAAGATCTATAGACAATTTGAGGAGGCTCAAAAGGCCAATATTCAACTCTCCAAGAGGATAGAGGACACCTGGGCAATTGTCAAGCACAATCCAAATGTTTGTGAACTCAAGTTAGAATGCTTTGTCAACTGTATGTCTGGGTGATTGAAATGCTGCTACATGATAACAAAGGCTCTGTCCTTTGTTACGACTCTATGGTCTTAAACTAAGTAACAGAAAAGAGTGAAATCCAACACATTTTGTAACCTTCAACAAATAATAATTACTTTACTAGAAAGAATTCACTTCTTCACTAAATAGGATGTTACCTTTATACATTATTCATGTAAATTTATGATTTTTTTTTCATCAACAACAATACAAAAATCAGAAAATAAACCAGAAAAATAAATAAACCACAACAATAAAACTGTCGGCAATTAATTTCAATCCCAGTTATGATCACCGTGAATGCTGTAGCTACATTTACACCAAAGAAACTTACATGAGTGAGCACATAGCATTTTTATACCGAATATATGCACTTTAATTACCAATGTTAAATTAAAAGAATGAAAATACATACCATGCAGCATATGTGTCCTCAAAAATACTAATTCTGAACACATGTTTTATAATAAATAATACTAAATGCCGTACGAGTTGACAATAAGGGAGTAAGGTCAGATATACAAGGGGAAAATAGTTGCCACATGGACGGTACCATGAGGCTGCCATTATAGGTACCTTAAGTTCAGCAAAATTGGTAATCCTTTATTTGCCAATCAATTGCTGGTGCTTGCATAACACACAGTAGTGTAGAACGTGGTTTCTTTGAACCATGATGGAGGGCCAGTAGTTGTCACAAAATAGTTGCATTGATAAGGATTAACTTTTAATTAGTCACACTGGCTTTCTTGCTTGTTTAAGACTAACCTTTAGCTATTGTGCAGTTTGGTCACAGCTGACCAGAATATGAAAATAGGGCATGTCCTGGGGGAAACCGCATGTCATTTGAGAATTTCGCCCATATTAGACCTGGAAGATTGATCAATATTTAATGAAAACAAGGCTTAAAAAATGCCACGAAAAACCTCCCGATTTTAGGTTCCAATATCTATTTTTGTATTCAGTCTCCCTACTTTGGCTTCTGGAAAGTAAACAGGTATGCCTTACACCCCGTTTTTACAAAACTACGTTAATTGTGCTAACATTATGGAATGAAAGGCAATTATACATCAATGTATTGGTGTAGCTGTCAGTCAAAATTCCCTCTTAACACAAGCCAGTTTCAGGAATTTAATGAATAACTGGCCTGTATTGCTGTTGGAAAACAAAACACAAATCCACCAAGTAGCAACAAAGGAGACAAGGAAACATCAAGCTTAAAATTTGTGGAAAGTTATGATGTTGTTCAGCCAAAACAAAAAAGTAACATAGATTGATGATGAGCTTAGCTGATCTATGATGAGAATTTTAGCCTTTGTTATTACCACTTTTCATGAACATGTAAGTTATGCTGATTATGTGCCTTGTATGATGAAACATGCATACCCTTTCATAAATATTACCTGAGTTTGTAGGATCACTTATATCATTGAAAATGAGTAACTCGTGGCATGTGATTCAACGTAAATGAAATAGCTTTTAAGGACTAGCTGAAACGTTATCTGGAAGAATGTAATTTGGTCGAAACAATGAATAAAGTAAAGCTGCATCTAATATGTTTGGGAATAAATAAGGTTTTAACTGATGCTTTGCACTGTGTAACTATTGTACAATATAGTTCAGCCTGGTCTCCCGGATAAATTCAACTGGCCTGCGAATTATGAAGTCTCTATTTACCTTTATTTAATTTCATGTTGGAGAAGTCAGAAAATATGCACATGCAAAATAATAACAAAATCAACCATAGTACTTGATAACAGTTTAATAATTGTCGGGTCACCGAAAATGATTTTTTTTTACATGCATATTTCTTAGGGCACAGAAAAAAATTATTTTTTTGTGTCCCAAGATTTACAACCCTTACAATAGTCAACAAAACGACTTAAAAGTTTAGACACTAGCCCGAAGATAAGCCGCCCCCCCCCCCCTTCCAGGCCTTTGTTTTTTCCTAAATAATTCGGCTTATATGTAAGTATATACGGTAAATGACACTTTCTTGAAACGATATAAGCAAAGAAAGCAAAACATAAATTAGTACTTCATTAAGTTATTAACTTGCTAATATAAATATATTCCCCGTTACTAACGAATGATATGACACAAAAATTATTAAAGCTACATTTCAAAACCAAATCACACAAACTAACCAAGGAATAAAAAAGGCAGTGTCACATTAAAAAATTATAAACCATTCATTGAACTTATGCATTTAAAATATTAAGTTGACCATTCTACTGAAACTATAAAGAAGGTAAAAACAAAGCATAAAGCAGCAATGCAATATCTTACAAACTTGCTGAAACCAAACTCCATTAAAAATGGAGCAAGCAAAAAAGGTCAAAGTTTCACTAACTCGTAATGACCTTGAAGAGGTCAATGACAGCATGGTGTGACATGATCTTAAAAGGACAAAGTCCCTTAGAATGGCAAAATCATTCCGAGTTGGCAAACATTGTGAAAAGAATGTATACAACATGCAGCAGAATGTTTAATCCACAAAATAAATCTAAAAGGAATGTTGAATGAGTAAAATAGAACACAAAAGTGGCTTGGATCATCAGAGGATAAACTGAGCAATGTTATCCAGTGCAGCAGCAAAGCTAAACGTAGTGAAAAATTGACTGTGCCAAGGGGAGGTAATGTGCAAGAGTTATTATTACCCCTTGTCTATTGAAACATATCTAGTCGATTTTCATCTTTTAGTAGGGCTGGATTCGCAAGGTAACAGGCTAATATTCCTAACGTAATGTGATTGGGAAACATTTTCGAGGGAGAAACAAATGGATGGACACACATGTGGAACCAATGTGATCACTATGTCACACTTCTGTCAAGGTAGGCTCCATAAACATTGGCTCGATTACTTCTCACATTAAAAATAGGGATATTATAAGGAATTTTGGAAAATGATAGTAAAGAACATACAGAGATTTAGATAAAATACTGGGATGACTGGAAGACCAGAAGAAGTTCTCTAGAAGAAATTTTCTTGCAAAACTTTTAATATAACACAGAATTTTAAAAACAAAAATTCTTAACATTGTCAGTGGTGTCATTGCTACTAAACAAGTTATAAATCTGTCTTTCCATCTACTAATACAGTGGACATAAAAAAATATTGTGATCATACATACCCAGTACAATATAAGCACAGACACGAACTGAATAAGACTGTAACATGCCATGTACTTGAAGATGCCAAATGAAGTCACAAGGGCAGCTCTTCCTTCCCTATATATAAAGAAACTGCATATGTATCAACTTTAGAAAAGCTGCTATATAGCTTATTTGCTACTTTCAGTTCTGGCAAGAAGAGGAAAATAATTTACTAACACCACTCACAGTAAAGGTAATGAAATGAACTAAATCTAATAGGCTTTGAAATACAGAAAGACATTTGCTGCAAAAGATAATAAAACTGATCATGCCAACCAAACAAAATGTTTTAATAACTGTGGAAATAGATAAGACCTAGAAAAACTTCCATTAGAAAATATTTAGAACATACATTGTTAACAGTGCTAAACGTAGGTCTAAATATCAGGATCTTTAAATTATACTTTTTCTCCATTTATTTTCTGTCACAAAAAGACTCATCCGGTTCATTTTGGAACAAATATGAATCCAAGATTTAACATTGTAATTAACAATACTTAGTGAAAGAGGCCAACCTATGCTGACAGTGCCTGATAAACTGAAAAAGGTTAAACAATAAACCCCAACTACATCTGTGTTAAAAATATAAACCTCATCTGTCACAATGAATGAATTACAAACAGATTCAGTACAATGTAATCATATTAATTCCTAAATAGCTGTGTTTGATTTTCAATACTGGAAAATCAAAGAAAGGGCCTTAACACTTCATTAAAATTCATTAATGAAACATGCAATGCAATTTGTGCACAAATTTTTCACTATGTCTCATCAATTAGTTGTGTAACTGGACTGCTATTTCAGACGAATGGAATGGTGGGTATGAGGGCATAAAGATGGATTGGCAAACAGAATCAAGCTTTCTTTTATCAGATAATGGTATTATTTTTAGAATCATAATGTTATGACAGGAATGATTTACAACTATCTGATAAATAAACTCATTTAAATTCATTGGATATGAAATTTATCAAACCTGCTGAAAAATCTAACATAATACAGTATGCAATAGTTGCAATAAGCAGCTAGTGGCATTTAATACAGAATAACTATTATATG
Source organism: Megalonaias nervosa (assembly GCA_016617855.1). Taxonomy (NCBI): domain Eukaryota; kingdom Metazoa; phylum Mollusca; class Bivalvia; order Unionida; family Unionidae; genus Megalonaias; species Megalonaias nervosa. The sequence goes on from JAECUM010010162.1 coordinate 27,359, forward strand.
GAATAAAAAATTGGTCAACAAGTTTTTCATTCCATAAAAGTTTGTTATATCCCTATTATATTGCACATATTTTCTGACATACAGTGTGTAAAGTCAAGTCATACAAATCCTGAAATGGGTTGAGTTACTATTGAAACAAAAGCAGAATGCAAACAAAATGCAGAATGAATGCAAACAAAGGGGTAAACAAAATTTCAAGGAAACATACAATGCAAAATGCAATCTAAAGAATGATGATAAACACAATGAAATAAAACATGAATGTATTGAATAAATTGATTTGAAATCTAGTTACCAGAATTTAGACTGCCACTAGAATTCAATAGTTAAATACCCCTTTTCCATAATAATCAAATTTTTTTTAAACAACGACTTAATTTTTTGTTACTTACAAGATGTCAAGTTGTTCCAAAATGCCAAAGATGTGTTGAAATGATCAATGGTAGCCATAATTATGCAGTATTTTACTTAACAAACTAAAACAAGAAAAACAAATTGCTGAGAAATAGTATACAACTACACTTTCACATTTACAACAGTTGTGGTTATAGCTTTATTCATTGATTGCTCAATAGTGTCTTCAAATTTTATATGCATTTTAGATGTGAAGGTGATTGTTCTCTCCCTAAAGTACTATTGAAAACAGAAATTTCGACCCTGGCAAATGCATTCCAGATTAATTAAACTGAAAGGAAATGATGAATGGTAACAGGAAGCACATTTTATAAGAATATATTTCTGAGACAAAAATGAAAAGGACAAGATTATAATATAATTAAAACATAAAATGAGTGCAAATTATTTGAAAATGAATCCAAAATTTTTAAAATTAATGTTTCTGGGTCTGCCCTAACAGTATATTTATTGTCACCGTTTGCGCCGAACATATTATTTACTTCATTTTAATTCATGTCATAAATGTCATAACTGAACAGGATTTTGTTAGTATCTTCTGTATCATGCTAACCTGATAACTGTGGGCACACAGCTGATGTTCGGGGACTTGGACGTGAAAGGAGAAGCAACAGAGGCCTCAGCTTCTGAAAGTGAGATACCAGCATGTGCAGCTTTCAGGGCACCACAGTCATTTGCTCCATCTCCACACATCCCCACATAGTACCTGCAGACAAAACAATGGACATAAAATACTACTATGCAGAGATGTATCTATCTACAAAAATGAAGTCACAAACTTGGTTCACTGTTCCTGGTAGCTATCATGATACGATTTAAATAAATTGTAGACACCAAGATTTCACAGTAAAAGCCTCAAGCTGAATAGATATATGGAGTGGACTGAAAGCACCTGCACATTATCTAAATTTTTTAATCAATGGTTTCTTTCCGACATTTTAAAGAAAGGGTATGTGTAGCATGATATATGAGTATACGTTCATGTCTTTGTGTTGATTCAACAGGATATCAGTAATATGCTCATACTTTATTCCTTCAAGCACTTCTGTATTGATATCATGGATGGTCTTCAGCTATGAACATTACACTTTCAAAGTATATTTGTAAATAAATAATTTGATGTCAATGTTATGTCAAATACATCATTGTTTATAGTGTGAGATATGAACAGCTACTTTACATTTATGTACAACATCTACATATAAGAACACATTTGCAAGACCAAGAAACAATTAATAGTTCAATAGTTTTGTCAGCCTTGTGAACACATTTTTGTATATAAGTGCTGTAAATACAGTACTCCCCCTCTTATAAGGCCACCCCTATTGCAGCAGGAAAGTGGCCTTATAATGAGGGTGGCCTTTCTAGAGGGGGACGACAAATGCGAATAGTAAATATATATAGAAAGTCACAACTACATTTAATTCTAAAACATTTAATATTTTCATTCAAAAATCACATGCACATTGTGAAATCAATGTGAAACAAACTGTTTCATCATTTTCAAAAGAATGCTATGAATAACTATTGATATACATGTAGTTTTAAAACTGTCTTTATAATAATGTTACAGATCACATGATCTGTCACCAACAGACACTTAAATACAATAAAATGTTCCTAAGAATTCTTATGCTTGAAAAATTTATCCAGTGTCATTTGTTCCATGCTTTCTACAGCTTTTCTTTTGCCTTTTTTAAGAATGTCCTGTGTTTTGATAATTATGTCCACAAGTTCAACATTGTTTGTTGTGAGGCCGTAATCCATCAATTCTGTGGAATGTAACCATGCAGTCTGCAGTGTAATGTGCTGTTTGGCTGGTTTTTGATCTTCACATGTTGTGCCACTGTCACAGTCACTTTCCTCATCCTGCATGTTTTACTGGAATTTCTAGCACCTTCTGCCATTAATCACTAATTGTGTTCTCTGTAGCTAATGCATCATCACACTGAACATAATCCTTAAGGGTTGTTCCAGGTGGTATAAGGGGAAGATAGTCCTCTTCATCCCAGTTTTCCTCCTCTGCCTCTGGTACACCCAATACCTCTTGGAAAAACCCACATTTCCAAAAGCACTTTTGAATCGTCTCAGCTGTCAGGACATCCCATGCTGATGTCAGCCATTGGATTGCATCTAGCAGAGTCACCTTTTGTGCTATCACCGATGCAGCTGTTATATTATCCATCAGGAACAAAACATGTCTCAGCAGCTTTTTCCTGTAGTTCGCTTTGACTGTCTGGAGTTTTGTAGTTGTATTTGGAGGAAAGTATGAAACCTTGACATTTGACAAATCCAGTTTTGGGTGTGCAGCACAGTTGTCTAGGAAAAGCAGGATCTTTCTGTTCTGCACTTTCATCTGCTGATTAAGGTTTTTGATCCAGGACTCAAATATCTGTCCTGTCATCCATGCTTTTTTGTTTGCCTCATATGTAACTCTCAAATGTGTCTGGCTATATCCCTTAAAGCACCTTGGGGGCCCCGAGTGGCCGAGTGGTCTAAAGTGCTCTCCGTTATGGATCACTGCCATCTCACCTCTGTCTGCGTGGGTTCGAATCTAGAATTCGGCGAATGTGGATATGTGAGAAAGCTTGCCAGTAGCTTCTCGTGGGTCGGTGGTTCTTTCCGGGGATTTCCCAGTTTCTTCCTCCACCATTAATACTGGCCGCCATGTATAGCCTATGGTGTGCTGAAAAATGGAGTTAAACCCCACAACAACAACAAAAGTACCTTGGATTTTGCGATTTTCCTATCACCAGTGCCTTCAATTTCTCACCAGAACAACTGGCGCAGAGCAAAACTGTAAATCTCTCCTTTGTTTTTTTCCCACCTTTACACGAGTCCCCTTTTTGTACCAATGACTTTGTTGGTAACAGTCTAAAAAAGAAACCAGTCTCATCACAATTAAAAATATCCTTGCTGTCATATCCCCTGCATATATCGTTCGGTCTTTTGCTCCAATCTTCAACAATTTCATTATTAACATCAGCTGATTCTCCACTAAGGACAGAACACTTAATATTGTGTCGGACTTGAAATCTGTGCAACCATCCGTTACTTGCGGTAAGGTCATCATATCCCATTTCAACTGACAAAATTGTTACTTTTTCTTGGATCATTTGACCGGTGAGTGGAATGTTCTTAGCACGTGCAGTGCAAAACCATTCAAAAACCTTGTCATTCAAATCAGGATACAAACATCTCCTGGCTCTAACAATCTTCCTTTCTCCGTCCATTCCACCTTCCCATTTCTGCAGAATTGTTTCCCTATCTTTCGCGATATTGTTTATCTGAGTCTTTCCGACATTAAATTTTTCTGCCAGGATCCTCAAACTCTCCCCCTTTTCGGTCAATTGAATTACTTTCACTTTCTCTTGTAAACTGAGAATTTTTCTTTTCCTCGATGACATGTTGATCTTTTTGCAATAACTTATTCCAATGTTGATAAAAAAAAAATTCTGCATTTAAACAAAATGCCATGTGTTTTTAAAGGCGGCAATCTTGTCATGTGATTCATTAGTCGCAATCTGGTACCCTATTGATTTTACATTTTTTACACTAAGTGAGAGAAGCCAATAATGGCTTCGATATGTACGCAGAATTGACCTGAAAAATAGCACCTTGTGGCCATTAGGATTTGTAATCTTGACAATTATTGTCAGTAGTAATAGCCACTAATGATGGAAGTGAACAAGCTCAACATCTTATTTAGGGAAGCCATAAAGGGTATCAAACCATTTTCCCGCTGACTTGTGTAGTGTACATCAATACTGCCACTTCTCAGCTGTTACTACTGTTAATAATTGTAATCTTAACAATTATCAGTGGCTAAACTGGACATCTCATGATAACACAGCAGTAAGGCTAATCTGATTACGTCTACTTACCTTTTTGTATGGATTAAAATTCGAGTCTTTCTCGGCTTTATGGAATAAATGTGGCTTCCCATGAGGCGTAAATGATATAATATTAACCTTAGTGGTACATGTACTTTAGTCAATACTTCTTTCAGTAACGAAAACCTGACATCGGGAAACAGAAATCGGATTGCTTAACACACGTTATGAATCAAATACTGGTTCTGGATATATATTACAGTATAAAATGTGGCCGCTTGTGAGGGGTAAATTTTATATTTTTGCACTAATATGCTGGCCGCTGGTTGCGTCAGTGGGGTGGCCTTTTGTGAGGGGTACTTTTGAACACAAATTTGTCAGTGCCGACCGATTCTGGCCGTAAGGAGCAGGTGGCCGCTGGTCGGGGGACCATTCAAGAGGGGGACTACTGTATATGTAAAGGGGATACCAGGTAGCTGAGTGGTCTATGGTGCTCGACATTACAGATCACTCACACATCTCATCCCTGTCCACAGTAGTTCAAGTCTCAATGCAACCAACAAAAGGTACATGAGAATGCTTTCCAGTAGCTTCCCATTGGTCATGGGTTCCTCTTGGGGTCTTCCTCCAGCAAATATACTGACCACCATTTATTAATTAATAAGTGACAAAAATCAGACTTTTTATCTCAAACATACCTAAGATGAAATTAGTTGGCATTTCCAGTCAAATCATATGGTGATGTGTTAAATGATGAGGTCCTCAGATAAGTCTTGGAAGATGATAATACAAGTTACTTGCTGTTGCAAGGATCTTTTGCTTAATTCAATGGTAAGCTTCACATATTCTATTTTAAAGGTATGATATGATGACACAATGTGACACAATATAGTACAAACATGGTGTTAGGTCTATAGTACAGACCCAGATACCATCATTTAATTATAAGCTTTTGTTAAGTCCATGAGATGAGCCTTCACACTTCGTTTGTCCTGTGCCTTTTGGCAATAGTGTTTAAACAATTGTCAAAACATAATAACCAAACAAGACTTAGTTGGCAACACCTCTACTGATTGTCTGACAAAAACAAAATAATGTGTGAACTAGTCACATTTAATTTAAGCTGTCAAACATAGTGACTCAGTATCTCTGCAAATGGGCAAAATTTGAATAAATTAACATTTTAAAGCATAAAAATATGCACATCATCACCTCAGCAAGCTAGTCATGTCACAGGATATACCATATTATTAAGAATGTCAGTAAATTCCTGAGAATCTACTACAACTGACAAATCATCTTCCTGTTTCAAAGCTCAGAAATGTATCCTGAATGGTCTGGTCCCTCTGTAGGGAAGGCAGTTGAGAAGGGACATATATATTCTGTATCTCAGCACAGAGAGCAAGAAAATTGTCCTCATTGGGTGTCAGGTCAGGAGAGTAAGAATTCTTCTCATGTCTCTTGGTTTCTTAGAGGGAGGGTGATTAACTCTCACTTCCCTTGATGACCTCTCATGCAGAATTTGTGTTGGTCATCGGACCGCATGTCTTACATGCAGTCGGCCACACAGACAACATCTGTGGTGGAAGTTGTTCTCTCCCCTGTGGGTGGGGGAGGAAATCCATATACCAAAGTCACTGAAGGTGAACATGGGAAAGAAAGGGACATTTGTCCAATTTCCTTGCCTGAAAGCATGTCTAAAAGCAAGCTTTGTCCCTGTGGTGCGACAACTAGATAAAGTAACGAAAGGGGGTATTCAAACCTATCTAGCACTAAACCTAGATTCGGCATGTCTTGCAGACCTATAGCCAGTATCTGGTCTGTCTATTTCCAGTGAAAAGTGGACAGTTGATGACCTGTCATTTATAATCAAATGTGATCTAGATTCAAGAAAAAGAATAAACGAGTTCAAATGACAGCTAAATCTCTAGATTTACTCTGTGCCTGATCTCAGATATTATGGAGATCATGTCCTTCCAGCAATGGGGAGACAAAAAGGTTCTCCATATTAGGGCTCAGTGTAATCCCAGTTGGTGGTGTTACTGTTTTCGTGTGGGATGGTGCTACCAGTAGTTTGGGGGAGGAGGTACACTCGAGCCCATCAAGTTAATTGCCCATAGTGACAGAAGCTGCCTTCTTTTTAGAAGGTGCACTATCATGTTTGAGGAAGGTGTTGCTGTTTAGCGATTGTCCCATTGGCCTACACCTACCAACTGTTATAGAGATCTGAAAAATTAAAGTAATGAAACAAGAAACTTTAGTGTGACAAAATAACAGAGAAATGATAATATAAAAACACGGATTGAATCAGCCTCATTGTTTCTTTTTACCACTGTTTTGTACTGTAAACAAAAATGTCTGAGTTTATTACTAGGTTTATTCTGTTTAAGACTTATAAACACCATAACATCACTGTTTTGTTGGAGTGATGTTTAACAAAAACAACTGAAACACTTAAAGGGTCATATAATCTCTTAATAAACAACAGCGATGAGATTCCATGTTGAGACCACATCATTGCATTAATAAAGAATAATCACAGCAATATATGGACCCTCGTATTGTAAAATTGTTGTAATTGGATAATTTCGGGGAACCCAGATTATTAAGTACTTATTACTACCACAATGCCCCATGACCTTTACGCTAGAAAGGGAAAGGGTGGGTGGCTCCTCATGTGAGCCATTCATGCATGAACATTGTCAATGTCAATCTTATCAATTTTACAAATATGATAAAGATGGACAGAGGTTTAATGTTCACTATTTATAATGACAAGCCCTGGTTATTAGCATTAAACCAATGCATTTGTGGACAATTTTCTTCATAGTGTTTCCATGTGTTGACTCTATGGTTGTTCACGAAAGAAGAAGGACCCTCTATAGAGCACAGGCTGAAACTCTGACTTGTTGAAATAATGATATCTTGCCCAAGCTTCATGGTGAACCACTGAAAGGTATGAGACTAGTTGTTTCGACATACTCTGTATTCAAATGAAAGTCAAAGGGGTAATAATTCTAACTAAAATTGCAAGAGCAGAATAATGCATCAATATGAGCATCTTCAAAGTGACCAAAATATTTACGAAGTCTCAAATGCAATCAATTGAAAACTATGAGTTTACCTGCATTCATAGTACTAATAGCGGGTACAGTGAACAGATGGATACAAAGAGTGCTATACAGTATACCCTGACATCTACCGTGAACATGTGATAGGGGTATAATAAATATATATATTTTTTTTTAAACAGCAGAATTTAGTTTCCATTCTATTAAAATTCTGGAGATAATGAAACTGAACAAAATGAAGCAAAACTTTCATTTGTGTGCAAGAGTTGATAGGACTAGTGAAAGTCTGCTGATATTTGAGATAATTTAAGTAAAACACTGACCCAATATCCTGCAGATGTTCTATAAGCTGTGCCTTCTGATCAGGTGACATGCGAGCAAACACTGTTCCCTTACATACAATCTGAAAACAATTAAGTAAAACATTACATAAAACTGAAGATACTGAAAAGAAATATGCAAACAAAATGATGTATTTTCCTATTTATGTGAGAAATTTTGCAAACAAACTTACTTAGTATATGCTCATTATTCTTAATATATTAGACCTATAGTACAAGTCACATGGGTCATGTATGCACATTTACTCATTTTCAATTAAACATAAATTGTTCTTTTAAAATCTAACACTACTTTTCTTTAACCAAAGTCTATTCAATCCTGATTTTTGAATTATCTGCTCTTTAATTGTTATCAAGAAACTTCCCAATGAAAATTATCAATCTCTACGTTTCTTTTTTCCCAATGGTGGCTATGTACTAAACTTGGGTCATGAAAAGAGCACCTCAAGTGGAATCATCACAATATAGGGTAGTATGAATTTGTTTATCAATATGTGTAGCATTCACTGTTACATCACAATGAGCAACAATCAATCCAGATCGTACTAGATCACACCTTTAGGTTCATTTCGTCCAAAATGTTAATGTATTTTAACAGTGATGATGCTGTATGCACTTCGCCAGGGCATCTAAATAATGACCTTCCAATGGAATGTGGATGAATAAGAATCCAAATGGAGAGAATACTTGCCAGTCAAAGGTATGAAGAATCAAATTCTATAAACTGACACCCATTACTGAAATAATTGGTGTCTAATGCCTACATGATCTGTGTGACTTTTACTATAGACATTGCACAGAGAATCAGTGAGAAAAAACTGTACAAAAAAATGCAGGTATATCTACCATTCATGGAGCAAGAAAAATGAAAATAGCTGATGCTATGTATATTTAATTTGTACTGTGAATTTAACATTTTTTCGTGATTACTGACTGGAATGGGCTACACCAATAGGGACATTTATTTGTAAACAATACATAGCTAATATTTATATATTTGTATATCATTGTAGGTTGTGTATTAAGACAATTATTAAAATTAATGTAAAAATGCTTACTCCATTTTAAGTTATAGATCAAGCCCAGTCTTGATACTGACCTTAGAAGGTTCCATAAACAAATTTTCCATTAAGATGACAAGGTATTTTCACAAAATGGTAATTGCTATCTACGTCAAGTGAAGAGGTATATAACGTTGTCTGCTTCAGGATTACTCAATCCTACCTTAACATCCAAAGTGGAATAGCTGTTGTTGTGGTGTTCAACTTTGTTACGACCATGTAGTTTAATTACTTGTGTGTTAAAATTTGAATTCATTTTATTTCATTTTTGTATCATTATATTTTATTATGATGATGATTATATTCACGGGATCTGATATTTTTGAAAGAGATATTATGTTTATATAAAACGTAGTATGACTCGCATAAGCACGATTTTTTGCATGCCATGGTTTGTCGATTTAAGTAAACAATACACGAAAACGATTAGTTATTGCCAAAGTCATTTCCTGGCCCACATGAAATTGCATTGCTTATTGTGAAATAACCACGCGTTCCTCATGTGTGTGCATGAAATGATGTCTTAGTTCGGTTTTTAAACACTTAGGTCCCTGTGAAATAGTCAGAGTCATTCTTATACCTTGAGAAGAAGGTATTATTTTTCTTGTGCTGGAAAGAGTTTATTTTTCTTTACATCTGTAGAGCTCGAGATGTCTTGTTATATATGACAGCTATAGGAGTTCATCTACTTTTTAAATAATAATTTATTTTTTCCTGGAGAACTACACAAGTGGTTTAGGACAAAGACAGTCAGTGAAATTCATTCTAAGTTGGAATAGTACAGTACAAATTGTGGTTCAACGTGAAATTCTGGACATTTGTGTAAAGACTTCACCTGACATCATCATCCTCCATCTTGGAACGTCATCTAGATTTAAACCTGGATTCAGTTAAAATTATTTAGCGATAGGACTTGTATTTTTTCAGTTCTAGAATAAATGTTTGGATTTTCTTCACAAACCGTAAGTCCTATTTCATATTTTCACCTTTTCACCGTGTTTTCTAGGGAAATAAATTATTTTTTTTAAAACTTACAAAGCTTGTTGTCTTCACTCTTTTCTTTTGTTACTTTTGAACGAGCCAATATGTAACAACTTATATTTGAGAGGATGTATCTATCTTAATTATTCACTGGAAATTACGAAGTGCTGGAAACTACATCTTGAACTATATCACTATTATGGGATTACTCTGAATTCACTCAATGCCATTTTTGATTATAACATTGTAATAAATCAAGACTGTTAAGACATTGCCAGATTCATGTGTTAATGGCACATCAGCACATTCAACCCTGGAATTCATTTGGATCACCCCTGGAATTCATTTAGAACTCTATACTTTAGGACTTGTGATAGAACTTTTAGGAGAACTTTTATAATACTATAAGTTCATTTAAACTTTCACTTCATATTTTGCAAAACGTTTTCATTTGCTTGGTCTAATTAATACCACAGAGTCGTCACAGATTATTGGAGGCTCGTCAGGATATGAATTTCTCTAAAATATTTCAGAAAACTTCAATTTGTTTTTGAAATATAATTTCTCTAAAATATTTCGGAAAACTTCAATTTGTTTTTGAAATTTAAATTCTGTGTTTCAGAATTTTTTCACTACCTGACGTCTTAATTAATTTCACATATTTAAGAAATCTTTAGTGCAACCCATAGGTTTTCACAATGTCACTTAAAGTAGAGAACTTTATTTTAAATCCTACCCAAAAAGGGTCAGTGTCTGGCTGTTTTTTTTGTTTTTAGATAAAAGTGGTTTTGGTTTGATTAGTAAGTCTATATCTTGCTCTGAAATGAAAGTAATGGAATGAAATTTAAAAAAAACCCAGATGGAAATAGAGTTCTGAAGACTTCAGCTTCAAAAAGAGAAAGAAGACAAATGCAATTCCAAAAAGAAGAAAGTGACAAAGGTAAATGCAGTTGTAATTGCATAAAGATGAAAAGGAGAGAGAGAGACAGGGGAGAAAAATGAAAATGCAGATGCAACCTAAAGATGAGATGGAAATACAAAGATAAGGAGAAAAATGATAGATATGCAATGTGGATTAAAAGAATTAGGAATGGAATGTAGAAAGCACTCTCCACGTTACACACAAGTTAAGTGTTTGATGTTAGCAGAATATTTAGTTATTACTGCTTTAAAAAAAAAAAAAAGTACATCAATATTTTCCTCATAAGAGAGCACTGATTATGATGTGGTTAAGGAATGCATTTTAAAACCTACCTCGATGAGCAAAAGATCGAAACTTTAGAAAATGCTGCTTGTACTGGTGACGACTATTCCTTGACTCACGTAATTTCATTTCTCAATATGTTTTCCTCTCAGCAGTTTCATGGTTAAGAAAAACATCTCAGTCTCATAGGAGCACTTCCAAATCTCAGTCTGGCACAACATTTAGAGGTCAAGCTTCTGATAAGACTGAGGAGAAATCCTTATCTCTTTCAAGTATATGGACTTATTGCAAGACGGGCGGGCACATCTTGTCTGATTGCTAAAGATCGAACAAGAAGCAAGAGAATAAAGACAGAACTATCCCAGATGCTCTAATTTCTAAGAGGTCAAGGTCATGTATTGAAAGTAATAAATCTGTCAAACATACCCCAGTCAGATTTTATTATATGGAGAATTATGAAGCATTCATGTTGAAAGGTTCTGTATCAATTATAGGTGATTTTCCAAGCCTATCCATAATAATATTTTAAGGGACACAAGAGCTCATCAAAGTATTTTATTATCAGGTACTTTGTTGGAGATGTCTTCTAGTGAAAGTGTTCTCATTCAGGGAGTAGACTGTTAATTTTCCTCTCCATTGTGTAAATTTGTCATCAGACTTGGTCTCAGGACCCGTGCAAGTGAAAGAATAACATCTTTACCCATTTATTTACACTAGACAATGACCTAGCTGAATAAAAGGTTGTGATTAATCCACTTATAACTGACAAACCTTGTTTGGATAAAAATGTTGATCCTATTGAAAACCCACCTGGTGTAGTTACTAGCGCAATGGCAGAAAGAGCTCCTGAGAATGATGTGACTCAGGAAATTATTCCTTTAACTGATACACTTATTGGTCAGTCTTTTGATGAGGGCACTTTTACTGCTGGTATTGATCAATCAGGGTGACAAAGAAAATCACTCGTCATTATACAGGAACAAGATCCTGAGATCTCCTGTTTGATTCGGAGGGCTGTTAGTAAAAGTGATGCTACACAAGTACCTCCTTGTTATTTTGTGAACAATGGGGTCCTTATGAGAAAATGGAGAACATCTGAGGTACCCACTGGTGATGAATGGTCAGCAAACTATCAAATTGTTGTTCTTAAGCCACATCAACAGGGAATTCCTAGTCTAGCCTAAAGAAATCCTTTGGCTGGTCATTCAGGGGTGAGCAAGACTTGACACAGGATCTTGAATCATTTGTAATGGCTGAGAATTAAAATACTCTAGAAATTGTCACAATGGTAGAAAACCCCAATCAGAAGATACCTACAGCTCATCTGCAACCTAATCCTGCTTTTGACAAACCATTTAGCAGAATAATGGAAGAATAGGTTGGTCCCTTACCCAAGACCACGTCAAGGAACCAATACTTCTTGACCATTATGTGTACATCTACAAGATTTCCAGAGCAAATTCCTTTGAGGAATATTAAACCTAAACCATAGTAAATGCTTTAATAATTTTTTAAAACGCTATTTGGCTTTCCCAAATCTGTTCAATCTGATCAATGGTCAAATCTTGTCTGGACTTTTCCAGCAAGTTATGCATGAATAAGGTATCCAACAATTTAAACCATCTGCCCATCACCCTGAAAGTCCAAGGGCTTTAGAAAGATTTCATCAAACTTTGAAAAATATGATTCGGTCATTGCGCAGGGCAAGTTCTCTACAATTTGCAAAACATGGAATCTATGTACGGAGGCCATAATTCTTCTAAATGATGTTGAATAGTGGACATCCAAATCATTCAAAATCTCATCAATATAAGATTACATACTTTAACTGCAATACAATATTCCATAGTAAAGTCATGCTGTGGAAAGCAAAAGCAGCATGATGGGCTATACAGGCCTTTATTCTTCCAGATGATAATGCGGAAGACATGAAACAAATCATTCTAGGTCTCATAAAAACAACCACATATGCAAAGTTGAAATTCAGTTAGTTATGTTATGCTGTGAAAACCAAAGTCAGAAGTATAAACAACCAGGGGTCATAATTCCTGTAAGTGAAAGCTTGGAACGCTGAATTTAAACTCCCTCAAGGGCTCATAAATTTAAAGTCCTATGCCAAATATTGAAATCCAACATATTCTGTTGACATTATCTGAGAAAAACAATGTAAGGAGAACAAGCACTCTGGTTAACATATTTTATCTAAGGGCTGTTCCAGTGAAACATATACCCCCCGGGGGGAAGGCACTTTTAAATTCAACCAACCCACAATAGAAGCAATTTAAAAAAATTTTGGCCCACCGTCTGCTGCATTTTAATCGAAAAACATCACCCCCTACAGAAGCATATTATTCTGCCTAATTTCTAGCCAGTGGTTAGAGGGTGGTAGAAGTGATTTTAATTTTGGGTTGGGGATAGATGCAATTTAAATGACTGCTGACTGGAGGTAATCTATACTGAATTCTTAGATATATAATCTAGTTCACATTTGTATTCATTGTTTGTAATCAATCATCTTTTGTTCTTTTGTCTGTCAGCGATGTATGTTTCTTGATTTCTCAGAAATAAACAAAAATTTAAACTTATGAAAGTGATGCTGCATTATTTATGCCTGCTTGTACACTATATAATTTCTTGTCTTAAAAATATATTTTCTTCAATGATATGTCTCATTTGTATGCCTTGTTGCATGATTGATATAAAAAAGAAAAGAAAGCATGTCAAAGCACTGTTTCAACAGCCTTACTGATTAATCAGCTTATCATCATCATCGATCAGGTTTCTGCTATGATCAGGCCACAACAAATTAGTGCCATGATTTTCATCCCAACCAGCCACTGGATATAGTTTAAATATTTGATACAATGGCTGTCCGTCCTGAAAATATTTTTTTTAAAATCTAAAACTCGTCTTGAATTAGATTTCAAAAATGGATGAAAATTGAGGAATAATTATTTTGGGCCCAGTGTACTTTTAAATCAACATCATTGTTGTCAACTGTTCCTTGTCAACAGCAGCAGCAGCAGCATCACAGGTTCTAACCTGGCAGAGTGATGTAAGATGTTTTGTGATTGCTGTTCATCATATTGGTTTAAACCCCACTTTGGCCTTTTATGTCTTCTTCAGTAGTAAAATTGGCTGCTGTATATAGATTCTCTTGTGCTGAAAATGGTGTAAAAGCCACAGTGATCTACCAACAACCTGAGGTCTCGTCTCTGAATGACGTTGGGAGAGAACTAAAACATCAAATGAAGCAACTGATCAATGGCACCAGCAGCAGCAGAAGTATCGGTTTATCATTTATGCCACAGTTGTACGAGTGTATCATTTTTGACCATAATAAATGTCTTCAAATCTATGAATATTGTCAGTTGTTTTTCTAAAATCCATCTAATGAACAGTCATCATTGTCATGTCCTGTCTTTTCTGACAACTGCCATCTATACTGGTTTGAGTTACTGTGCCAGTACAATGTGTATTTGTGAAAACTTGCCAACACACAGCTTACACCTACAAGATTGCAAATACTTTCCATGTCTTCTGTGAAAATATCTTCTCTCGATTCCAGTAGGTGCTTAATGTTTCTGGTTGGCAAAAAGAAATCTGGAGTAAGAAAACAATCTTTTGCTTCACCTTCCTGTTCAAGCGACAGAATGGCTGTTAATGTGTCTTGATAAGAAAGGTAATGAAAAATCGTGAGAGACGAGACATATCCAAGATTGGTTGTATTTCATATCTCTTAACAGGGAAACCTCTCCAACTATCATCTGTTCTGTATGTTGCAAATGCATAATGCATTTGAGTAGATATATTTGGATCATTTGTGTTCATTAAAAGCCGATAATCATTCATTACCTTATCTTTTATAAGTCCATATTTTTCACAGAGTTTTCCCCATATTGGTCCACTTGGCTTTATAACAAAATTATTTTCCATTTGATAGGATGCATTCTTACCAAGAAAATTCTTTATTACAGATTCGAAATTTGGGTCAAATACCTAGTCCATTGTTTTAAGTGCAACATATGCATCTATTTTGTCTGATGAATAAAATGTGTCATCAATTCTTTTTACTGCTTCTTCCTGGGCAGCTGACATATTTTCACAGAATTTGTCTAAATCAAATGTGCCCTGTTCATCATACTCTTTCTCATGAATTCTTTTTGATGAGATGATTCCACACTTACTTAATGCTCTGTTTTCTGCTTTGTGAAGTCTCACCAAAGAATGATATTTTGAATCTCCTTCAGCCAAACTCTGCACTTTGAATCTGTCCAAATTGAGCAACCATCTAATAAGCACTGAACAAAAGTGTATCATTTTATTTCGTGGACGTTCGTCTCCACCTCCATCAACCAAAACAAGCAACTGAGAGAAAAATGAGCCATTATTCAAAAAGTGACTTGTATATTGATCTAAAGACATAATGTACAGGGTTCATTCATGTGTCTAAATGCAGTCGAGGGTTCAAAATAATGGATTTTAATTAATGAGGTTCCACCTCCCTGTACACGAGTTTTGGTAATGCCAACAGAACCTATGCTTAGAAATAACACGTTCTTCTTGCAGCTGCAACACTTTAACAAACTGATATGTTGTAATTGATAAAGTTTTTTCCGAACTTTTTTCCCAGTCATGATCATAATAGCTTATTCGCTTCCAAGATTTTGATGGATGCTGAACAACCTCTACATCTGTATGAACTAAGGCCTTATCATCTCTTGCTAAAACACATCCTTTGTTACTAAATTCTGTTAAAGATAACTGTAATGCATGCATAGCATAGTGACTGTTTATAGAGTATCTACCTTTGTCTCGAGTTGATCTACGAAGTGAAATTTCTGGGTTCACAGCCTTACCTTCATGATGCCTTTTCACTTGGAATGTTTTGGATCGAAAGTTTTGTGTGTATGTGTAAGCAGCAGACAAAGATATAGGTATTCCAAAAACTTGATGTAACAGAGAAACAGCCCGTGGCATGTCCAGCCATGACTTTTTGTTTACAAACAGTGTTTCGCAAATTAGACGTGAATGTGTTTGTAATCCCTGGCCTGCACTATCAAATAATAAGAGCAAACAAGTTGCTAACATTGGATATTTTTCTGCCAGCATTAGTCTACCAGAACCTTCTTCATGAACCAATATCTCTTTCTTTCTCCTTTTGCTTTCATAGTTTGTTTCGCATGTTTGTTTAGTTTCAGTCCATTTCTCCAAGCTGTTAGACATTTCAACTTCATTGCGTTTAATGCCATACTTTTCAAAGACCACTCCGCCTACTTTATGTTTATTCAAGTAAGTTCTGCTAGTCCATTTTGTAAGGATAAGTCTCAAGAGTTTTCTGTCTTTTTCTGTTGTTGCAAAACTTAAGGCTGGAACAATTAAATCATTCAATTTTGATGCAATTTCTGCCTTTACTATCTCATCATGGTTAGGCCACCTTAAGTTATCAATCAGTTCACTCCATTCAACAACATGTAATCATTTAGTCAAATAAGCCACTGGTCCATATTTACCTGCTGTATACACTAGAATGACAGGCAAGTTGTCAAGCATAAAATCTCAAGCAACATTGCTCTTGTAGTCTAAAATGAGACCCTTTACTCTTACTTCATTATATTCATGTTTACTAGTTTCACTGTATATAGACCATGCATTTTTCAATTGCACACAAACATCACGTTCAATGGCATCAGCAACAAGAAGTAGCCCTGTAGCTCTAATCCTAGATGTAAGGTGATTTTTTATGTTATTCACAGTATCTTTTAGATTGTTCACTGCTTCATCCCAAGATAAATTACAAGCATTACTGTCGATCATACCACATAGTTTTTGCTTGCCGTATTTCTCCTATAATCTCTCTGTGCATTTAAATTTTTCATTTGTCGCTTTGATTTCAGAATATCTGAATCAGTATAGCACAAAGAGGACAAACTTGAAGTTGATTTATTTAGTTTTTTGAAATTAGGACAGTTGCTTCCCCCTCATGTGGATCACACCGAACCATTCTACTATATTCACTTAAAAGAAATTTTGCAAATTTGTCATCTCAACAGCAAAGGACTGCTGCACCATTTCCTTGATAGGGAGCCTCATGAAATGGAATGTCTCTCTGGTAATGTATGTGTGAGTTAAAAAACCATTTGTATTTGGTTTTTAATCAAAACCACAAATGTATGGCTTGGCTTGAGGGTAATAATAATTGCCTTATTTGACTCTTCAGAAAGGCAACTCTGAAAAACATCATAAAGAATGGATTTGTCTATTCCAGCATTTGCACCCCACCACACTTCCTTTTCTATGTAATACTGACCAGTCACGCCCAAGATCTTACTGGCTTCAGACAGTAATGATAGTCCCAATTTGTCAGAATGCCATGTGTGACAAACATTTTGCACACAATTCAAATAAACATTCAGACGGCCTGGTAAGTCATCTGCATTTAAAGTGAGGCCACCCTCAAAATATGTTACTGCTGTGCACAGGGATATAGCCATGCATGCACTAGAGCCTTCTTCAATGCTGAAACTGTCACAATTCAACTGAGACATTGCAGACATAAGTGCATCTATCACCATGTTTGTGTTGAAATAGAGAGATTGTGGTTGCTTTGTTTGCACTGCAATGATATCTGCATCAGTTTGTTCTATCATCCACCCACTTCTTGATGTAGGTACTTCAGTGTTTTCTACTGTCCCCCCACTTCTTGATGTAGTTATTTCAGTACTATCTTCAATAATCCACCCACTTCTCAATGTAAGTACTTCAGTGTTGTCTTCTATCATCCCTTCACTTCTTGATGTAGGTACTTCTGTGTTGTCTTCTACTGTCCTCTCACTTCTTGATGTAGTTACTTAAGTACTATCTTCTATCATCCCCCCCACTGCTCAATGTAGGTACTTCAGTGTTGTCTTCTATGATCCCCTCAATGCTCAGTTAATAATCTGTACTTATTGCCCAATGTTTACCACTATTGTCTCATATGATAAATATATCCAGAATAACTGTAATGGGAGAAGTACAGCATCCCTTAAAATCTGGTGATATCAACCTCATATTATAAATTGCAGCAATCATGCAATTTTACCTATGTTTGCTCTGAAACTGCAATTAACCAAACCTTGTATAAAATTTTTAAATGGTTGCTAAACTTTTTTGATTCACAGTATATTAATGATGTGAAAATTATCTGATCCATTGTTATATGATTGAATACATAACTGCATGTCACATAAGTGAATGATAAAAACTGCATATACTGAACAAGTGTAGTGCCTTGACATTGACCCTAATAAATACCAGTAATTTTTCACTAACTGCAAAAATAATAATAAACACTTCCGCAAAAATGGAAACTAAAAGAGATTCTTTTTTATCGTACTCAGTTAAGATGGTCAGAAATTATGAGTAATACAAATTTG
This sequence comes from Megalonaias nervosa, assembly GCA_016617855.1. Classification (NCBI taxonomy): domain Eukaryota; kingdom Metazoa; phylum Mollusca; class Bivalvia; order Unionida; family Unionidae; genus Megalonaias; species Megalonaias nervosa. The sequence continues at coordinate 45,682 of JAECUM010010162.1, forward strand.
CCCTGAATATAATAATAAATAATATCAAGAAAGAAATGTATTTCCTGTAGTCTAATTCAACAGTTATTATTCGTAGAAACAGTTCTGACGTCCAAGCAAGTTCTGGTGATTATATCCGGTGGGGTCTGCTCTTAGTCTGATAAATGGGCCCCCCAACATATATTGACGGACGTTCTGATGTCACCTGTGTTATTAAAACGTGCAATTGCTGCATACAAATTTGTCCGGAACACGCCAGCATATAGTTCAGACACTTACCAGTAAATGGTAACAAGCGTATGTAGCCATGACGTTCGAAATGGCCTCATGACACATGGTTGTGTTATTCCATGTGAATTTACAAGTTGTCAAACACGGGAATGGATAATAATAATATTTACATATCGCCAAGAGACGCGAGAAATACCGGTAAGTGTCTTAAATGTACACCGATATGTTGCAGATAGAGCTACATCAGACCAAATGTGAAATGGAACTGAAAGACTGAATTCCAACATAGCAAACCTCTAAATTTCTGGATATATTCTTCTTGAATTCCACGCTTCCGTAGAAAACTCGAGAGTTCGTCAATTCCCAATTGTCTAACACTTTCTTCGGCCATGCTGACCAAACACGCTGTACAATAATGACTAACTGACTCTAATATGGGATACGCAAATACCACGGGATAACTCGAGATGAGTAAAATCAAATAGCCCATTAGAGTTTTCTCCCCTGTACATTGATTTGCTGCGATTTAGACCATGATGTGATTTAAATATTATATATTTACTTTTTCTGACACCCCTACATGTGATTTCTGATTTTGTTAACACAACCCACACCTGAAGTAATTTTTTAAACCAACCCTCCATTATCAGAATCGAAATGGTCTCAAACATAACCTCCTACATATATTTTTTTAAAGTGCCGTCCCCGGGGGGGATATATGTTTTACTGGAACAGCCCTAAACAAGACTAAACCCATATAAGGCACATTAAAGTCTATGATGCAATATCTGTACCAACTGTGTCAAACTTGGTTTTTCATAGCTATGTTGTTTACAAACAGCATCCCATGTGATATTAACTTTCAGAGGGCATAACTCTTATCCTCAAAATGGAAACAATGTATGCATCATATTGCATCAGAATTTGTTCAATTGCTCTTGAGCTATTCCATTCACAAGGATCTGCTTTAGTGGAAATTTTATATCCATAAAAAAGACAACAATAACTGGACCTGAAAAAATGCAACCAATGCAAATGTAATAAGTAATTCACCTACCAAATGACATTGACATATGAGTATAGGTTGCAAAGCTATACCAGTTACAATCAGCATCCAATGTAAACATATGAAGTTAATTTTTATGGGCCATACCTGTTGCGGTTTTGCTGTCCAGAAACATTTTCTAAATTCATGGTTAATGAATCATCTGTTTTCAACAGCGAGTTGATCTCTCTCTAAAGGTCACTCATCACATCAGTACGGACAGAGTGCATTTCCTCACTGTCTGACACTGGTGATTTACGCAACGAGTATCAGGAATCAGTGTGTGAATAGGTCTCTGTAGCTCAAAATATCAGATGAGATCAGAAATATGATGATCCAAACCAGTTCTGGGATGTCTAGAGAACTTGAGTGTTATAATCATAAATGTCCTATAGCCCTTAATTGTTGTTTCATCACCTTTCCTCCAAAGGAAGAGAAAAAAGTCTGCAACTACAGTTAAAGGGGGGACAGCTAGGAACAATGCATTTCTTACAGCACCAATTATAGACAATTCTCCACTTTGCAGCATAAACTTTAGAAGTGGACTGCCTTATAGCCAGGGTGGTACACCTAGCAATCTTCCTTGTAATGTAGTAGCAGACAGATAATATTTGAGAAAAGTCGTGCATGAATGTGAGAGTTTGATGATGTTTAAATAAGAGGGACCCCTGAGCTTCAACAGCTGGTCCCTCCTGTGGGATAATCTTCTGTGATCAACCAGAAATACATACAACTGGTAACTTATTCATGTACTCCATTATGAATATTTTCAAGCTGTGAAAAATGCATATTTACTGATATGCATTGTGAAAGTAGTGAATAACCTATTGTATCGCATTTGCAATTTATTTACATTTCATTTGGTAAATGATCTCTACAAAGTGATGAATACTTTATTAAAACAGGAAGGTGTTTTGAAAGGCAATCTGCATCTTCTTTAGGTTTGATGTGCTCAATATAATTACAAGGAACTGTTTGCACTGTTTGATGAATACTTCATTGAACCAGGAAGGTGTTTTGAAAGGCAATATACATCTGCTATAGGTCTGATGTGCTCAACATAATTATAATGCACTGTTTGGGTAAATTTTACCTCTGTCATGGAGACAAACTTCAGAGGTGTCATACATTGTCAAGTTCAAATATACATAATACTGGATGTGAACTTTCACATCTTGTTGTTGTTGTTGTTGTTGTTGTGGGGCTTAACGCCATTTTTCAGCACACGATAGGCTATACATGGCGGCCAGTATTAATGGTGGAGGAAGAAACCAGGAAATCCCCAGAAAGAACCACCGACCCACGAGAAGCTACTGGCAAGCTTTCTCACATATCTACATTCGCCGAATCCTAGACTCGAACCCACGCAGACAGAGGTGAGATGGCAATGATCCGTAACGGAGAGCGCTTTAGACCACTCGGCCACTCGGGGCCCCTTCACATCTTGTGTTTAATCCTGAATGTGAATTAATATAGACACACTAAATATCAGCAGAGGCCACATAAGAAACTCCTACACTGAGACAGACAAGCTACACATCAAAGCCACTTACAATTATTAAGCACTGACAGAAAAGAACAGAGAGACAGCCAAGCGATGTTTCTTTTTTTCAAACCAAACAAACGTCATGTAAAATCAGTGCCAAGATAGCAGAAAAATGGTTTGATGTCAGAAACATCAAAATCATCAAGGTTTTTAAATGTATGGTATCACAGGCATATTATATCTCAGAACGACGTTTTTCAGCTCACGTGCATGCTATACATTATCATGCATTATACACACTAAAATATGGTATCAGAAGCACCAAGTCAATAAGCAAGATACAAAACTTTTCAATTTCAGCAAAAAGGACCACAGAACACATAACTATGGCAAGAACTGGGGAGAAAAAACTCAAACAACACAATAAAGAAAATGTCTGACTGAAGAAACTGTGAAGAGAAAAATGAAGGTGAAATGATTAAGTGTTCTAGTGAACATTGTACTCGCACAATAGTCCAAGGAAATAGAAGATACCGGGTAAGATTCCATGTTCTGAGTATGATTAAACAATGAGACTTGGATCATGCTCTTTTCAATTATGGGCCTTCAGTTACAGTCAAACCCAGTTATCTCAATTACATCGGGGGTGTCAAAAATCATCGAAATAACCGGGTCCCAAGCTATCAGGGTTTAGTTGACAAATCAACTATAGAAAGATTGTAATACATCTTAATTACAACAAATGAGGAGTATTGTTTTTAAAAAAAAAGGGCATTTCTATGCACAATTAAATTAACTCAGTCATTTCAGGTTGCTGACAAAAGAAGATTGGAGGTCTTTTAATTGATTAAGTAACAAGTCACAAAATTTTAGAACACTTAAGTTAGTGTAACAATGTCAGTGGTTTAAAGTTGTTTTTTCCCTATGAATAGCTTCATCCATTTGGTTGCCTCAGGAAGACAACAGTTTTCTCACGCTGACCAAACTCTAGGCCAATTTAAGTACAAGTACACGTAGAACAGTACTTGATTCAAGTATTTTTTTTAGCGTTGACGTGACTAATAGCAAAATAGAGCAGACCAAAATCATGCGTGAAAATCAATCGCTTTTGCTGATTTTAAGAGGTCCTGTTACACAGGTGCATTCCAGTTTTTAACCGATAAAATTTGTCTCTGTACCTTACAAAATGACGCTATCGATATGTATGTACCAACTGTAAAAACGTGTTTTAAACCTTTAAAGTTAACCGTCTCAACATCAGATTCTGTAAGAAGCTGACTTATTCTAATTCATACAGCTGTAGTCCATATCATCCCAACTTTGATCAGTGCTTGTCAGCAATAACACAACACCAGAAGGAGAGTCGGCATATCACTTTGACGGATTGCAAGGCTTTGATATTCAAGATAAAACAAAACAAATGAAAGCACTTCTCTTCACAGATATTAAACCTAACAGTCATTCTCTTCTTCAATCCATTTGTGTGGAACAATCTATTATCATGGCATAACAATCGACAAGTTCATTTTTAAAAAAAAATGGACTCTAGGTTTTCTATGCCATTTGTGCTTTCATTTACTCTTGTTCAAAACAAATTAATAATCATGTGTTTATTTGCTGGGGGATCTGGCTTGGTTTGGAATTTTGCCTGTTTCTATTTATAGATGACTGTAGGTCCTGTGATCTAGCTATGCTGAACTCGAATGCTGTCACTTACACCAAGCATGAAAATACTTGAACTATTTACATCATAAGTGAACTCTGAACCAACACTGTTTACTATGTATTAAGCTGTGACTGACAGTGATGATATTGGAATGGGATTACACTATAGTTTGTTCCACAAAGTATCATGAATGTTATCATAGTTTTAGCTCTGTAAATTTTCAGGTCAGAATCATTAAATGTAGCTAAGAGTACCTAATTTGTTTTAAATAGACCATATGGAACAAATTAGGTATTTTAGCTACATTTTATGATGTTGACCTGATAATTTACTGAGTTACAGATACGATAAAATTCATGATGCTGTCACTGTGGAATGAACTATACTCTCATGTGGTGTCGACTAGCGATGTTCTCCATTATCAACGCTGCTCCTGCAAAGGACAGACACTCATTTCATTTTCGTACTCTGAAGTATTGTTTACAACATAATTTTCTTCACTACATGCAAGTGATACACTATGCATTGATCAGACTAGTTGATTAGCACTGGTATCGGTACAATTTGGTCTTGTAATGACTTTGTGCATCCTTGCCGGTATGAGGTGCCAGTAGTAGTGGAACACTGGATCATTTCTTGCAAAATATTTCCCAGATGGACATCAAAAGTTGTATTTTGTCGAATTAAGCAGGTCTACATGTTACTTTGAACTGAAATTTGTGCCCCACATAAAAAGGGGTTATTGACTTAAAACAGGGGTTGAGAGAAGCAGGGAAAAATTACCTAACAAAAAAGGTTTAGTTTGGGAACTGTTGCTGCTGTTAAAATAACTTGGTAGTCTTAAAATTAATCACATTAAAACCATTCTTTGTAAACAAGGAGTTGAAGAGTTCCTAAAATTTGAGAAAATCCTAAAATTTCACCCAACATAAGGCTCTTTAAAGGCAACATCACAATTTGATAACTGTATTTTAATTCCCTGTGCTCAATGAATGTTTTGTACAAAAAGCATTGTTACCAATCAAGCAAATAAAATAAATATTCAAAAGTCTCAATTTAAGGAAAATATTTTGAGATACTTAGTGAAACTGGGGATGATGACAATAAATGTGAACAGATTCACAAAGATGGATCGACAGACAGATATAAATGATCACTGTAGACATACCACAGCTTGAATGCAGGGCCCAAATAAATACAGAAATACCATTACCCTTGGTAAAATATTGGGGAAGTGCTTTTGCAAAACTTCCCAAGACTTCCCTGTCACAGCAAAGCAGTAGAGTCGGGCATGCCCCATTGGAAACCTGGTCTCCTGAAAGTATACAAGCATTCTGGAGAGATTCATTCAGAAGCACACAAGTGCAGTCTCCAAGACAATTGACTAATGTTTTTAATGTATCAACCAGCTGGACTGGATTGAAGATGAAAACAAGAGTACCATGAATGGTGCATTACACACCCACTCTGTACATGATAGCTGTCAATGTAGACAACTGAGATTTTTGTGTGGAAACCGTGTTTTCATCCAGTCAGTGACCTTGACCTTTTACCTGATAACCCCCAAATCAATATCTTCCTTCCTTACTGCAAGCATAAGCTTTTCCAGGTCTGTGATATATAACTAATTTTATTTTGTGAAACCACTTTTCTGCTTTCAGTTATAGTGACCATAACATCTGACCTCAAAATCAACAGGATTCTTTATTACCACAAGTTAAAGCCATCCAGAAAGTATGGTAACTTGTTCTTGGTGGACAACTCAAGCTACTCTGTGAAAAATTTTTTGGAGATATCATAACATAATAAACTCTGCCTTATGGCAAGCATACAAAAACAAGGGGCCCAATTGGCTTAATATCACTTGCCTGGCTTACAAAACTTCACAATTGACTATTTCTCAAATCAAGTGTGTGTATTATTGCAAAAGTACATCTTTTTTTACCTATTCCCAAATATTCTATCAGGCTGATTTTACCAATACCATTATTTCATGATGAAAATATTTCTGAAGATAAAAATTAATTAATGTGCACAGTCTTTTGCTCATAAAACTCCAGATCTTGATGATAATAAAGCTAGCTGAACAAAAATATGACATCAAGTGTCGTAACAAGCTCAGCAAATCAGATATAAGTTCACCTTACTAATATGTATAGATTGCACAAGATCTTGATGATATAGGCACCATATTTAAAACCAGATCATAATTATGGCTTTTAGAGTGGTAATAAGCTTAGATAATTCGCATGCAAGATCACCACATAAATATACAGGGATCCTGCTCATTACCAACTGAAACAAAAAGCATGTAATTTAAGTTTGATCAAAACTGGATCATAAACATGGCTTCCAGAGTGGTAACACGTACAATATCAGATCCAAGATTAAATTATTAATATGCATGGATCTTGTTCATAATCAAATACATGCAAGTGCTTGGAGATAAAAGTCCATATTACAATTAAGTTTGTAAATATGGGATCAAATACATGGTTTCTAGAATGCATAGCTGCCAACCCCCAAGTACAAAAATACTGATTGCTTATGACAAAAATACTGATTTTCAGGACCAAATACTGATTTTTAAAATTTTAATGCATATGTAACTACTTACAACATATACAACCATCAGTAAGGTAGGACAGTGCCTTACATAATTATTTGATATCAAAGATGCATGTGTTGCACACTTGCACCTTCTGAATGGGCACCCTGTTCCATTTGGGTACCCATTCAGAAGGTGCAAGAGTGCAACACACTCAGACACAGGCTGTTTATAGGAGCCTTTTCGACACCTTGTTTTTTTTTTTTCAATCATTATAGATTCCAATGTACCAACTTTCATTGATAATCTCAATTCTGTGTGATTTTCTTACTGAATTGTTTTCATTCTAGCATACGAGTAATCCTTTGCGATTTTACTGTCTGGAAAACGTGTGCGAAATAAATCGCCAGCAACACTAGTAACTGAAAGAGGAAGGTTCATTTCTAAAAGAAATTTAATAAACCGAATTTCGATCAAATTACATCAAGGTTCTCTCTGGTATTTATATACATCCAAGTTCAGGCTGATGTTTATTAGCTTTTCCGTGCTCTTGTATTTCATGTGCGCCTCCATGCCCAATAGTGAAATCACATTACACAATTTCCAAAATGTAAAGTCTTCTCCTTTACTAGATGATTTCACAAATCTAAACAAGACAGCACAATTATCCTTTCAGTTCTGTTTTCTTGTCTTTTCTGGCGAAAATTCTAAATATTCTGATTTCCTATTCAACATGATTAGAAGTTGAATATTACAAAGATGAGACACAGTGGTAGCGGTAACTGATTGCGAAATCCAATATGGCGGATAAAGCAGGCATGGTAGCCTCGATTTCGAATGAACTAATTATATTGTAGAACTGTATTCCTATATACATGCAATACATTTCTATCAGAATGAAACCAAGTGCCCGTTCTAAACTGAAGGAAAGGAAGGAAATTTTTTATTATTTTTTTTATATAAAAAAATGTATTTTTTGCAAAAAAAACGTACACCCATATTCAGGTCCAAAATACAGGACAAATACGGAAAAAATGGGACAGTTGGCAGCTATGAGAATGGTAACAAGCTCAGCCAATTAAATGCAAGCTCAAAACTTTGATGTGCATATAAGCATATGTTCCAAATGTGATTAAAACTGGATCAGAAATGCTGCCATCCAATTGTTAACAAGCTCAGCCAATCAAATCCATGACCACTTCATTAATATGCATGGATCTCACTTGCTATTGAATTTATTTTAGGTCTTGGTCATATATGCACTTATTCCTGCTTGATAAAAATCAATCAGAAACCTTTCCTCCAGTGTAGGAATGAAGTCAACTAGTCAGATGCAAGATCATCTCATTAATACCAAAGGATCTCAGACCAATTTAGGACAATTTCATTTTTCTTCTTCTTCTTCTTCTTCTTCTGCTCCTTCATTCTCTTCCTCCCACCCCTCTCTCTCCCTTCACATCAGGATTTACATACCTTAGAATACATCAACAGGAGACCTCTAGTGTACATTTATTCAATCAATCAGGTGCCATCAATAAATACTTAAAAATGAGCTCCAAACAGCAAATTATTAGACTTCCAGTATTACCTGTTTAATAATTAGCTTTCTGCATGAATGGTGGAAACTGTCAGTGACTGAATTTACATACCTTTTTGACATGTATCACCCATACGGTTTTGTACACTACAACTCATATTCAAAACAAAACCTCATGGTTAAATATATTAAAACACTTTTAAAGGAGCAATTTTAACTCACATCACAATACTGTCATAATTTGGACAAAATACACAATTTATTGCATGATATATAAGCACTAATTTTGCAATTTGTCACTTTCACAAAATTATTGTAAAATTTAGGAACTTCATTTACAATGGTGTAATGCAGCTGTTAGTTGCACTGGCACAAAATGGAGAGAATCCATGCAAGTCAATGGGTTTTGCTTTAATAAAAATACAATAAAAAGAAAATATATGTCTTATGAGTAGATAAATGGAAATATTTCACTCATGAAGTGGAAACATTCTATATTAGCACTAGTGACTTTACTCATGAAATATTTCCATATATCTACTCAAAAATGTAGACGTCCTCCTATTTATTTCACCTTTACTAAAACTGGATCAGACATGTGGCCTTGATCACCATGTAGTAAGAAGCAGCTGTTGATGGACAGACACATGACACACTTCAATGATGGACACAAAACTATGCAAGATGAATGCATGGACATTCAGTAAGCTTATCTGGCCTTATGATCTGGTAAACTAATAAGTGCAGTGATATCTGCATATAGTTATGCAAGATTTGTACATTATACTTTTGTCAGCTGATGATACAACTCTCTCATTTAGTGACTATTTATAAGTTATTAGTTGCATGCATTTTTTCAAAACAATTTCTATGACAACATAAAAACACAACTCAACTGTTACATTGAAAATACACATGTCAAGGTTACCTTTACAAATTTAAGTTTCACAGTTATATATATCAAACACGAAATATGAATTTATACCTTAAATTTATTACAGGATTGTGTGACAGTGTTTTCTGGACTGTTCATATAGATGTATTCGATTTTGGCATCCTGCCTGACATCGCCTTCCTGAGGAGGATAAGCCTGGACCAGGATTATGGATTCTTCTGGATCCACCATTCCACACTCCCGTGCCACACTCAGAGCTGTCAGCATATTATCTCCTGAAATCCAAGTCAATTTATTTAGTTTCATGGATATAAATTTTCATGTTTTCACAAAATGTGACATTTTTATTGGTTCTGAATTTTATGGATTGGGGAAAGTATTAGCTATGACTTTCTTAAAAGGACAATTCTTCATTCTGTCTATAAATTATGGTTTGTAGCAACAATGGATTCCCCTCAAAATTGTGCACCCCGTGGAAAATAGTAAATTCACTGAATCCACTGTATTTTAAAAAATATGTTTTTAATGCAATTTGCCAGACTATGTTTTACATGTTTATTAGTAAATATTGGAGAATGTTTTGAATTTTAAAAGAAAATAATCAGGAAAACACCAAAGACTTCATTATCTTATTGTAGCAATTATTAAAGAAACAGGTACCAAGAACACTCAACAAAAGGCCCTATTTGATCTAATATCATTGACCTGGCTGACAGCTACCTTAAAATTGCCAAATTCAGTTGACCAATAAATCTGGGTTAGGAGGATGCTTTCTTTTGAAATTTCTTCCAATGCCATTCATTACATATGCTATTAAAACAAATGATTCCATGTTTCTCTACTTTTGTGCCTTCATCTATATTTGATAGCAAATCAACATCATTTGTCCAAACTCTGTTAAGCAATTTTACTAGACGTAAAGTTGTGCAAAATTTCTCTGTTTTAGTAATGGTGGCAATATTTGCTGTCAGATTAGTATTATTTGTACAAATTTAAAACACCTTCAAGTTAACATCCTTTGTGTCATATCAGGTTAAATTCTGTTGAGCAAAGTTTGAGATGAATTTGCAAATAGTTTTTCTATTTTGCAATTGCAGATATATTTAATAGTGGATCTGCATCATTTGTACAAACACGAAAGCCCTTCTTTTCATGATATTTATATCGAATGATCATATTCTGTTCAAACTGCTTTTGAGACATGTTTTTGGATAGGCTTTTAACTGCTACAAGTGGGGATGTTATTTTACTGCCAACTGGCATCATTTGTGCAAATCTGGAATCCCATCATGCCTGAAAAGTCAAATTTGATCAAATTCTGTTCAGTAGTCTTTTAGAATCAAAACAAAATTTGCTTGATAAATTTTTCTATTTTGTTTAAATCAGTTATATTTGATTGCAATTCTGCATCATCTGTTGAAACTTCAAAGGTGTTAATGGGACAATTTTTTTCTGTCAAATTTGTTTAAATTCTGTCCTGCTGTTTTTCGAAGTTCTTTTTGAAAGGTTTTGCTATTTCTATAATGATGGCCATATATGGTGGTGGATAAATGTTGTTTATACCAACTTGAAAGGCCTTCAGAATTGGATGCCATCTGTCTAAACAAATACCCATCAGCATAATCTTACTACTAAGTGTCCTAATAAACCAGGAGGCCCACGTAGGCCTTGAATTGCTTGCCTGTCTGACATATGCTAATAACCTCTATGTCAGCAGGATCCTTCTGTTTAAATTTCATCAAATGCAGCTCATTGCATGAGAAGTCATTTAAATGTTTTCCTATATTTAGTAACTGGCCAACCTGATGGTTATCAGCATCATTTGCATAAACTTTAAAAGGTCCTCAATTTGAAGGTTTTGGAAAGGAACTTATTCATAAATATTTCCAATTTTAGCAATGGTGGTTATATTTGATTGCGGATTGGCATCATTTGTATAAATCTGAAAGGTCCCCAAAACTTTTTCAAAACATATTTTGTCCAATATGACCAAATTCTATTCAGGGGCTTTGGAGATGTCATTTCATGTAAAGGTTTTCTATTTTTACAATGTTCCCACACATTTTGAAACAGAAATTTACATATCTTTTTCAATATTTTCCCAGATGAAAGTTTTGCAAGGTTTACTTATGACCCTTACTGAATGTAATATTTTAGTGTACAAAACGTGTAATTTTAAAATCAAAAGCTGTTTATATTTGGAGCTCTCCCCAAAATGTCTGAATCACAGACATGACCATTTACTAAACCAAAGGATGTACCACTATAACTAGTATAGCAACTGAAATTCATATAAATATTTATGTAACTCATTTAAGTTTACAGAATAAAAATATTACTCTACCTCGAGCTTCTACATTTCCATGTACATGGTACCCAGGGAAGCAGTTTTTTAAAATATATTCCAGAGTACTCTGATTACACAAAGAGTTCATATGAAAATAATAAAAAATTATAAATTGCATCTGTGTGTGATTACTTCCTGTCAAAATTACCTTCCATGTGTCCCAAGTATGTGTTACTGTGTAATGTATATTTAATTTGTATTTTGTACTTTAGTCCATAATTGTGTGTACAGGCTTGGCCTACCAGACTTTAACATGTTTTTAAGATAGTTACTGAAAATCTGAGGCCAATGCCAGACCTTGTTGAGCAATCTGGCATATTCTGAAAGTGAATATGTGATCCACATTCTGGTCGTTTTAGTGAGACTAAGGTTTTTATATAAGGCTGTAGTAAATCAACTAGTTTATTCCCATTTTAATATCAGTCTGTTGAATTAATTTTAGTTGAGTTCAGTTATAATTTGAGAGAAATTATAATATTTATTGAAATTATTCATCGGATTACAAAGTGCTCATCAACTTTTGGACTGAAACACTATTTTGGGATTAATGAGGACTCGTTCAAAGACATTCTGGATAATATAATTATGAGACATCAAAACCATTGGTACACCACACATCAACCTATTCAGGACTATTGGTACATCAGCACATTCAATACTGAAATTCATTTGGCACACTCTACTTTTGGATTTGTGAAAGAACATTTTGGATTATCTGGGATTTGATTCACAATACTGTACATTCCTTTTAAATTTTCACTTTATAACCTAAAGAATTATTTGTGAATTTTACCAAACCTGTGGATTTTGCTTTTTTCTATTACGTAGTTGAAGACCTCATTCATAACAACTGCAACAGCTGTAAATGCATATTTGGTATGAATGAAGCTTTTCAAAAATGGTTGTTTCAAATTTGACAGAATGTCCTAAAATAATATATACCTTGATATAAAATGATTGACTGACCTTCTTTTTATAAATATAGCTCTGTCTGGTCGGTGTCCAAATATCTAAGTTTAATGTAAACTGACTATGGATTTTATATTTAATGTCGTTATTCTCAAGGGTACTCAAAATATGGGATTCATCATTAAAAACTGCACCAGCAGTCAGCAGATTTCTCCATATTTTAGCAAGGTCTGAGGCTAAAATTCATCTCAATGGCCAGTTGGAGGCTGGAGTGGTGGCGAGGATTAGAATTGACGATAATGCTTAAAACCATGTTCCCAGTGCAAACTACCATTATTCATTAACTTTATATAACAAAAGGGAACAAAAACCTTTTTTATTTTACTCTTAAACATACCAAACTCACATGTTACTGACAAAAGCTTGGCACAATGTAGCCCATGACTGGTATTTAAACATTCATTATAAAGGAGATTCTGACATTGATCTGATTATTTTGTAAGCAGTCAACTTGCCCAATCAAATCACCTGGGTGCTTTGAGTGACTATACAAACATGTTTATGGCCAGCATCTATCTACTGCACCCTCCAAAACCTTATGGAAGGAACTCAATAAAGTTAACTTATTACCAGTTCAGTAAGTCCTCAGTTATGTTATTCTTTATGTGAGCAAGTGATGGCTGAAAATTCCCAATTTTTATTAAATCTGATCAATAGTCTTTAAAATTAAATGGGTTTCGCAGGTCAGAAACAAAACTACTCCTTCTCCCCACTTTTTCTTGACTTGCCAGTTGTTAGCAATGGTGTCCATATTTAAAGGCAGACTGGCTTCATTTGTTTAAATGTTTAAGTTCTTCCTGCCTAATTAAAACTGGTCTAGTTGGTTCTGTGAAGACATTTAAAATAGCATTTGTTTACAAACACAAACTACATAGTAGACAAAGGACTGTGCCATAACTTCATTTGAATTTACAGCGAGGTAAGCTAAAACAAATCATAATAATTTCTCACATGCGTCTATGGATGGCTTACCAAATTAGGGCTGTTCCATTTAAACACATTATGTACACAGGGAAGGTAATTAAAAAGCTCTGCAAAGGTATTACAATTTCTCAGAGTCTGGATGAAAATCAAATAAAGTTCTGAAGTGAACCTATAGATGAATACTCAAACTGAAAAATGCTTTCACTTAATGCTAAGTTATGTCTTACTGGGAAAGCTCTTAGAAAGTAACATCCTGACATGCCTTGTTTATATACTTGAACTATGGACCTACTCTATTCTGAAATAAAGATTTGTTTAAATAACCTTTATCATTTTTAATAAATGGTTAATGATAAAATCTGACCAACTAAAACCCAAACTGGGTTTTGATTCATTCCGTTGTGTGTTAGCTTTAAAATCTGAAATACAAGACACTCTTTCACTTCAATGAGATGTACACTTTGGCTCTCTGAATACTTAAAGATACATTTATATAAGATGGCCAGTTTACAGCCTGAGTGAACGCACCCTTTAAGGCACATCAGCTATCCAAATGGTTGTAGCAGGTAACAATATTCATTCTAGTACTTACAATCAACGGGATCCATCTATGCTGAATCAGAACTGATCACTTCCAAAACTTCAAATGATCATGTAATGTGTCTTCCAGTCCACCAAACCAAACCAAAGTTCAGCATTACAGAACTTCATGCAGTGATTTTTCAGGTTTACTTCAACATGTTCATAATGGCATGAAGGGGGATACTTCTGATACAAGGACAGTATCAACAACTAGTATGTTTCTTGAATGTATGTAATACATGATCATTAAATAATGAACATAAAATGCATATTTCTTTATCTTCATTATCAGCACAGTGGCAGTGATTGTGTGTTCTGACACAGGCACGACACTGTATTCATTAGAACTGCATGTAACAAAAGAGACATTGCTGCAAAATACCAAAACTGCATGTAACAGCAGAGGCTAGACCACTAAATATCAAGCTACTGCATGTAACAGCAGAGGCACTGAAACTAAATCCCAAACACGGCATGTAACAGCTCTGACACTGCCACTAAATACCAAAATCAGCATGTGACAGCAGAGACATTAACACTGAAGACTACAAACTGCATGTAACAGCTGAAACATTAACACATAATACAAAAATATGCATATCTGCCATTGTATAAGTGGGTAAAATTCTTTCAATAACTGTATAATCAATAACAGCATCTCAATTCTAAATTGAAGAAAATCACTTACAATATGGTGACTGATCTAGAAGTCTAGTCACATGATCAGACTGATTCAAGTCACATGATCAGACTGAACATTGGTAATAATAATGCATGTTATAGATTTCATGTTACTCATGGCAAACTAACTGCACGTTGTTTGCATATTCACTCATTTTTAAAAGAGGGCTACCCGGCAGTATATTTTC
>JAECUM010010163.1:0-105318 GCA_016617855.1 Megalonaias nervosa
GTTCTCTGATTGACTCAGTGATGAGAATGTGATAATTAGTTAAGGTAAAAGTGAGTTTTGCCGTGCTTGTGCTCAATGTTTAGGACAAACTGTGGGGCAAAGTCAAGTTTAACCTATAGAAGTTAAGGTCAAGTCTATCTGCTAATTCCCACTGCCTATCAGTTCTCTCATCTTCAGAGTTTAGGCTTTTTTCTTTATGAGTCGAGGCGTTATGTATACCCATGTTGTGTGTTAACTTTTATGATTATATATTGTAAGTGTCATTTTGTAAAAAACATTAAATGCTTAGTTGTATGCATTGTTGGTTTGTTAACATATTATTGTGGCCGTTTGACGAATTTGAAGTGATTTGAGTTCAGGGAATGGGTTTTTCCCTTGGAAACCCAGGTTATCTAATTTCTTATTGGTCAGCTACTAAATACCCGATCATGATGACAGTTCAATTGATCTAGAATTGAATATTTGACCATCCTTCTGGTTCTCAAATTGCTCCTTAGTGTTTCATATTAAGGATGTTTACCTGTGAATTAGTTATTACTATCTTAAACATCAGCTTTAGTGGAGTCTTTAGTTGTGTTCAGTTGAGAGGAGTCCCGACTATTGCCACATCAACATAATATATTGGAATTCATTCAGAACACCACTGGAACCCATTTGGAACATTCCTTACTTTAGGAAAATTTAGGATTTCATTCACCAGTCTGTAACCTTTTCAAAAGAATACTTTGTCACTTTCTATTCTAGGGAAATAAATTAGTTCTTGAATTGTTCATGACTTGCTGATTTTCTTTTCTGATATTTAATTCATGACATGCAGTTTTGACATCATGAACGGTCCATTTATTATATTCTCAAAATCTATCAGACCGCCTAATATGACAATTGACTAAGTTGTCTTAGGAATTTAGTTTTGACTATTAAGATACATAAAGTTAAAAACAAAACCTTTGTCCAAGAGATTTCAATGGATGGATGACAAATTATTGATATTTATAATTCATCATACCTTTCAAAATCACAAGGACTCGAAGGCTTTTCAAGTAAGATGCAAAGACATCTAAACAGTTTTATTAATATCAATGAACCAGACTACTAGTGAAATGTTAGCCATCAATGGAATTCAATTTACAAGATGAAAATAGAATTCAATTTTTCCATGACCATAAACATTGACATAGAACACTAGACTGACTTGCTTCCAGTTCCGTAACATTCACATCAATTTGACCACTAATGTCTCCAAAAATTTATTGTGATGCTTGAAAATTAAATCATTTCCTTTGCATGAGTATAAACGAAACCATTATCCCATTGTAAGATTGCAAACATCTGTTGTCAAGCGCTTAAAACATCAATTCATTCAAGAATTGATTATGCAATGGCGTTAGATATTGCATCTCTATTGTTCGTAGGAAAATGTATTAGATGACATGAAAGTATTGAACGATACTATTCTTGTAACTAAATATTGTATATACAAACAAACGATGATACCAAGAATGCCACATTTATTAGGATTTAAATGCTGCCTAAAATGTCACTATTTTATTCAACGGTTTCGGGCTTTTAAATATGAAGTCACGATTGAGTTAGAGAAATGGTGGTGACAGTGGTACATGTTAATTATTACTGATGAAACTATCGATATAGTTTTATACTATATACTCATATTTACAGTGTAAAAATAAGAAGGGTATTTTTTTCTCCATATGGGTATGAAATATAGATAAAAAAGGGGTCTCTTTGGAAATCGTGAATAATAAATTATTGTTTCATGAATTATTGTGTCTTGACCTGCTGCCGAGGCACAGGTTGTCTCCGCCTCACAAGTTCCAATAGAATCTTGACCTACACACTTGAATCATCAGAAGCAATCAAACCGCCATTACCAGTAATTTCTTTTAGCACGGTTGCCAGTTGCATCGCCCAGGTTAGGAAGCAATCCACTCCTAACATATGTGATGAAAAGTGGAGAATCGGCTGTGATTAGGAAAGATGTTGATTATATCTGTCCCATTTTGCAGCTGCAGGTTTTATTATATCTCTTTTCTGGGAGATAAATGTTCTGTATCAACTTTTATCAGCAATAGGGAACCCTTTCATACACTCAAGGTATCTACGATTCTACCATTTGGTCTGATATTTACATTTATAATCCTATCAAGTAGTTTGAGCTACAGAGATCGTTATCTCGCTCATTAATGCCTTGATGAAATCTCACATACTTTCTACTGTGCATTGCCTAAAAGCACGTATGAATCGTCCTGGAGCCTTGAATTTAAGGCTGGTTTTCTGATGTTGTTGGAATCAGCGAGGAGAAGGAGTGAGCTTCATGCATTGTCTGAGGGAAATGGTTGTTTTCAGTTCAATGGTAATAAAGAATCAGTTTGTTTTGCCAACTAGGGTATCTATCTACGAATCTGCCGCCTTCACAAGCTCCACATCGTATTGAGACCACCATTCTCAGTATTTCTATCCTGGTGATGGCCAAGATAATTATTTGCCCAGTTAAGGCCTTAACGTTTTGGCGTTTCTCGTTTAATCTTCACATCTGGGGCACGAAGGAGAGGGCATTAGTTTGTTGGGACCAAAAAACAAACAGCACAACACATGGTTCAAACTTCAACCAGTTTGCACTAATCAACACTCCTGCCGTAAGGATAAGTACAATAGTTTTATGCCAGATTTATTGCGGCTATGAGTCTTCCTTTCAACTAGTAAATTCAGCAATGTAGTAGTATCATGGCCATTAAAATCTAATTTTCTAGGGTGTAAAACTTTTTTATGTAACAATTATCTGCTACAATCATTCGCACCTACTACAGCATTAAGATGTCATATACTTTAGGCTCAAGCCATAAGGGGATAATATTCCATATTTGGGCTGTGATGCACGTGTCATACTCTGATCTTTTTCCGATTCAGTTGTAGTACATTCCAACGAATGACTGAGTAACAGGAAAGGAACGAATTGTAATATTAGTAGTTAAATATTGCATGATTCATATTATTTACCCCTCCCACTAAAATTAAAGATGAGAATAATTACCTAATATTATTGTCCCATTTCCTACTCCCTCACAGATCTGATGTCCTTTCAGTTTTGGTCCAAGTCAAAGCAGGATGATATACGACTATTGGAAGCAGACTGAGGTATCAGACATGGATAATGTTGTTCTTATTTTAGACCTCAAATAACTAAGCAAAAGAGGGAATAATGTAGATTGGGTATTAATTCCAGGAAAATATAAAGCACCGTAATAATAGCAGCCTAATATTTCATAATTGAAATTAGTTTATAGCCTCAAAACTAAATTTTCCTTTGATCAAACTAGATCACCAATTAGGACTATCGCTTATGTGTGCAGGTAGACATCTAAATTTAAATCTTTTAAATTGCAGATGAAAAAAGCGGGGTCGACAAGCCCAGAGATGCAGACTGTAAGCAAGAAAATGTCGAAGCAAAGCATGAAGTCAACTCAGAAGGTGGAGACTGTAGATTGTAAAGGTTTATAAGGAAGGAAATAAGAATGAGACAGAAAGTGAACTAATGGAGACAATGCATGTGTTGGAATATCTAAAAACAATGGTTCAACGAATGAAAATATTAAAATGTTATGCAAAAAGTAAAGTGGTATTGTTTTGTTTATTGTTTGTATTGGACATATGCACATACCAACAAAGTGTGCAAGGTTTCACTAAAATTTGACTAACGATTTAGGCGAAAATAATCAAACACACTAGGACACATCATTATTAATATTTATAGTTCTAATCAAACAACAGAAAGAAATTAAAGCAAATAAAAAGATTAATAAACACTTAATTAACTTTTTCCTCTTATTCATCTAAACAGCTTTCTAACTGAAAAATATATTTAAAAGTCAGTATAAATGATAATCATTACGTTATAACCATGATCATTATAAATAATACCGGTCTCTTTATGACGTCATCCCAGGAACTATATTCAAAGACTTACTCAGATATTTTTAAGACAATTTTAGATCTACTGGTCACAGATTAAAAGAATGTTTAAAGAATGTTTGCAATGGCCTTGGCACGCGTTTATTTTTCTTCACCACTCTTAAACTACAGGGAGGATTTACTATGAAGCAAATATAGGAATTCCCCTACATACATGTACTGAATCACCCCGAAGTCTACGGAAATTCTATGATGTCAGCTGCAATATTTTCTGCAGGAAGAATACATGGATTTGCAACTAATTGGTATTGGTGGTTGTGGCGTTGGAGGCTGTTGTTTTTTGTGTGTCTTTTTAAATTTAAGAAAAAGGCCAACTACAGAACGATCATAAATTAAGGAATTAAGTCAAAATTATCCCGCTATTTCACTTCACAAATGATGTGACCCCAAGGTATTATTTCGTTCATACTTTTGATGTAATATTTATCCTAGTTCTCAAACATGAAGAAACATAGTATATTGTACCTTATATGTATCTTGAGTTGGAGAATAAATGAATGACTTATTTATGCAAGTACAAACATAGGATTGTGTGCACTCGGTAGAAAGCATGAGCTTATTTGAGCACTGCTTTCTCATTTGCTTATCCTGTAACTTTCTATATCTTTTGTAGAATGAGTATTCATGAATAGGGCTAATCATATTTGCATTATGTCTTGAGAAATACCTCTCCTTTTAATCTTGTTTATAAACAATCTTCGACAATATTAGACTTTCAAAAACGTAAGTACTAGATAAGAGGGTGAAATACAAAAGTTACAGAGACATTTGCTTTTCAGCACCTCGGCTAATATATAATTGTGAATAAGGCTGACAATAATATGACCAAAATAGTCTTCCCTTCAAACTTATTCCCTTAGAAACATGGTATTAATGGAAAAACTAAACCAACCCAACATTTAAAATTATGCCTCCTTTGAGTGGTTCAAAACATCTTGAGTCCTAAAACATTATCTAGGCAATACGTTCAAATTTCCTAAAACAATAATCATGATTAAAGTGTTAAAACTACATCTTATTTTAATTATCGTAGCCATATTGTACAGTAAGTAGACTTATCTGCTACAAATAGACTTGAACATAACAAAGAAACTTAAGAAGTATTTATTTATTCTACTAATTAATTTAAAGGTAAAATATTGCGTAGGTAAAATTATTGCCAGCTTGCAACAGGTAACCCTGCAAGTCACTAGTGGACCTAAGTCCTTCTCAAATATAAATTTAAAAAAAGAATATGTTACAGCTGAAGATGCTTGCTTTTTCTCACAATGAAAACAATCGATGATTCCCTCTAAAAACTCAACGTCATCATTAAAACGCTTTTCGAGTGGCATGAGATAACGTTGCTGAATATTCTCCTAAGGTCAGCTGCTTTTAGTGTTAAGTCTGGCACTAAACTGGGTGGAGTGCCTTTGAGTAGTTTGGTTGTATTTCTTAAATCCTGCTCTCGAGGTGTTAGTCCGAGGAACCTGAGAAAAATTGTTGATGTAGTGCTTCTGGAAGCATGTTGCTGATGACTCCATCTTGAATTTTCAGCAACTCTTTGAAGAAATGGTTGATTTTTTTCCTATTAAGATTCTTGATTCGAGAGCTAGAAAGAAATGGAATCAAAATATTCCAGTTTTGGTTGCATATGTCTAGTTCTTCCTATTATTCTTCTTCCTTTTTATTTTAGTGTCCACGTTGAGTAGATAAGTATATGTTATCATGACATATTTCAAGCTTGACTATTTACTGTCAACATAACATACGACAATGTGTAACTCATACAAGACACTATTCAGTGCAGCGGGTAAGGATTGATATAATACTCAAAAGAATTTACCAATATATTGATATGGAAAGAGAATATGTAGAAGTATCAATTGCACCTATTCATTATGCAGATTGCCAGTGAGTAGATATACTCGGGCGCCCCTTCTGCTCGTGCAACGGTTCATACAGTACTACAATAGACACCTATGCCAGAAATAAAAGCTTCGTGTGTAGTTTCGCCATTCTGTCAAATGCACAGTATTTATAGAATGAAGAATGCTCTTGCCTTAAAAATGACATAAAGGAAGGAGCAAACTGAAGTTAAAATGGTGAAAATACAGAGGACGTATCAGACTCGTGTTGATCAAAATGCACAGACAACCGGAAGTCTGGTTCCCATTTGTCTTGATTTTTGTAAAATTGTGGACAGGTTAATGGAGGAAGTTTTAAGACAGCAGTAGTCAGTCCCACTGAGGCTCATCCTCTTCTCTATCGTCTTCTTCATCGGAGTTCCCAGTAGGATCTCAACTTGTACTCTTTTCAGAGGTTTAGTCACCACCATGGATGATGTATGAGTCCGTCTCCTCTACCATGAACCTCTAAACTCGCTCATCTCAGGTATACACCCTTCTCAAGAAAGAAACAGTCGAGAATGTGGAAAATGACGAAACTCTGGGCTTTTTTTTTCTTCTTGGTGCTAAAAAAAGGGCATAACGTGTCTACTCATCATTGATCTTACCACCTGAAAACACATTTGTCCAGGAAAACGCGCCAAGTCAGAGACCCATCATTACTGCCGCAAGGTCTAACAACTGGACGGTCTCCATAGATCTGCTGGATGCATACCTTTACATTACCATGCTGAAGCTCCAATAGGAAATACCTCCAGTTTTGTCTCGGACAGTACGTGTTTCAAGTTTGTGCTCCATACCGGGTCTTATAAGTAAGATTATGTTACCTGCGTAACTATCCATCTCTCTCCTTTGAAAATTTAACTTGCGAGCCCTCCAGTGCCTGTTTCTAGCAAACGGTAAAACAGAAAAACCGGACTGTAAGCTCTGATTCCTCTGAGATCCCATTTTCATCACTATCGGAGTCTATGGCTTGATGGGTATAGGTTCCTGGCTGAAGTCACAATTCACAGACCCTATGCTCAGCCATTTCTGTACACAGACAAATTAGATTTGGGATGGGATGTTCACGTGGAGAAGAGAGTGTAATTCTTTAAGAAGTTTGGTCTCGCAAGAAGCGATCCTTCATATGAACAGCCCCAAATGCAGTCAGACTTATGGCGTGCAGACCTCATAAAGGATCGATGTGTTATTGTAGCATTGGACAAGAAGTATGCAGCAGATTGCTGTGGGCCTCAGGCATCAGTGATGTACACATACTCCTTCTCATTGCGTCGAAGTCTGTAATCTCTTTCAATGGGAACTTTCCAGGCGAATGGAATATCCTCACCATCAGCTTGTCTATGCGCAGCTGTGTGGTCCTAAAGGAATAGTCCATGCAAAAGTCGTAGCAAAGACACTGTTTGAACTGTGGTGGAGACCAATTGCGGACTTGTTCACTTCAAGACTGAAGAACAAGCTCCAGTTTTATTCATCTCGAGTTCCAGACCAGAGAGCATGGGCAGTGGACCCTTTCGGGCTAAGGTGGGACCGTCTGTAAGCTTAAGCCTTCCCAAACTTCAAAATAAATCGACGTTTTCTCCACCAAGTCAGGAACTTCATGTCCCGGCTCATACTGATATCTCCTGCCTCCCTTTTTGGTCCCAATTGTCATAGTTCAGGAATTACTCAGCCTGTTCTTAGACGAGCCGTGAGATTACCACAGGCGAGGGACCTGTTGTCGCAGCTCTAGAAGTCTTTGATACACAACAAGGTTCTCCACCTTCAACCGTGCCTCATCTCAAAAGACCGATATGCCAAAATTGGTTTTCGAACAAAGTTTCCAACTGTAAATCCCAGACTAGGAAGAAGTCTACTTCTAAAATTTATGATTGAAAGTAGGGAATCTTCTGTAATTGGTGCAATAAAAAAAGTATTGGCCATAGCTGTCCCCTTTATATGCAGTTCTAGTCAGCCACCTCTTCCTTTCCTAAAATAATGTCCTCTCTAACACACCGTTTTCTTGGGATTCCGCTATTGGATTGGGTTCTGATCTTTCTGATCTCGTCGGATATTTTGATCTTCTGAGACATGTATCTCACTCATTAATCCCTAGATGGAATCTGTCATGTGCTTTGTGTGCACATTAAAAACCCTCTATGAACTGTTGAGTGCACCTTCCATAGAAAATTTTACATTTAAGACAGTGTTCCCCCTCACCTTGGGATCTGCAAGGAGAGGAAGTAAGCTAAGTGTCTTGTTATTGAACAAAGGTTGTATTAGATTCAGTTTGTAACAATCATTTATTTTTTATTTGCCAACGTGGATTACTGGCTAAGAATCAGCCGCCTTCAGTAGTTCCTGTTCCTATTGAAATTCCCTGTCGCATTCATATCTGTGCTGGAGATGATCAAGATAGTCTCTTATGCCCAGTTTAGGTACCTAAGGTTATGTCTGGTATCCTCTAAGCAGAAAAGGAGCGGTCTCAATCGTCCGTTTCTACTTCTCAATGCTTCTCTGATACATTGGATACCACCTTGTACAGATGGAGTATCCGCACTATCATGGCAGATTGTAGATCAGTCACCGAGAGTTACCTATCTCCATGACAATTAAAGTCCTTGACATCAAGGCAATTGTTGCATCTTGGGCATGCTTGAAACACTTTTCTGCCGGTCTCACACTTCATTTTAATCTTTTCTTCTATCTTTGATGCACCAAAGAGAAAATATTTAGTCGATGAGTAATATATACTACTTAAATGCAGTTAGTTTGGGTGGGGACGGGAAAGAAGGGTAAAACTAAATTTAGTTATTTAATGCTTGTGTTTCACTATTGCACATTTCCCCTGCTCGTGCTACATTCGATTTCCTACAGTTTCAGTTTACGTGTTACGGCTCTATGATCATAAACTACATACCAGAAACAGCAAAACCAAATCGTTTTCATAAAATTCAGCAAATACTATGTTTTCCTTTACTAAAAAGTCAAAATTAAAGAGATACTTAAATTTTATGAGTTAAATCCCAAGTAATCCTAAATGTTTTATCACAATTGCAAAAGTATAGAATATTTCGAATGAATTCCAAATTCTCGAATATACTGGAGTACCAAGTCTTGTATAGTTTGATTTGCCAACAGTTTTGATATATCACACGGATATAATAAAGAATGTCTTTGAACTAATTTAAAATAATCCCCAAACTGTGTTTTAGTCCAAAAGTCCATGAGCACTTTGTAATTCCAAGGAATAATTTTAATAAAGAATTCTTTCAAATTATATCTGAACACAACAGCAAATAACTCCACAGACTGAACTTGAATAATTTCGTTTACCTAGGCTCTATATAAAAAACTAAACCTCAACAAAACTTACCAGGATGTGGGTCAAAAGTTCGCATTCAGAAACTTCTAAGATTGTATTATAAAAGGAGACCTTGAGCACAAATATCAGTAAACAAATTATTTATAACTTATACACATGGACAAAATTTAGCTATCTGAACATGTTGTTTACAATCGACCATTAAGCTAACGTACAGCCTACAAGCATGGATAAAGTTAAGCACACAATATATCTATATACCATTTTGGCTATGTCTAAGGAATCTGACCGGGGTCAGTTTCAAATGAATTCTGGGCCACCAATTGAAAACTGGGTAATATATAGGGGCAATGGCGTATATAACTCAGTGCTCCACCGTGCTCTCTCTCTCTGGTTATAAACAGTCAATTGCGCCCACTTTTTCGTCACAATGGTGACTGTACTGGTGGTAAGGAACGACTCCACGAGAAGCGTGGTTTACAGAACTATTCTCTGTTAGAAGACGCAGCAACTCCATCCAGACTGGTGGGGAGGTAGTGCAGGGAGCATTTACAATCTCTCCACTATAATTCCTCCACCACCCCACCCCACTCCATCGCGATGCGTGTAGGAAAGAAAACTCGCGTGAGCTGAGCTAGAACTGAAGCAAGAAAGTGGACATACATCCCTTATGTTCGCGAATTTATCAAACAACTCACTTTTTGTACGAAGTTAGGCTATCGAGAATCGATAAAGTATCAAATAAACAGTGCTTCAGGTAGATAATGTCAGCAAAGTTTGCATCAACTGCTATTATTTCATAACATTTCAATTTACGACATTCGGAGAACTATTTCAGAAATGTTGTTGCTGTCTTCTTTCTGCGACTTGTGTCATGAATTAGGTCAACAAATGTACATTCCTTGCAAGGTCAAACACTGTTGACAATTGAAGAGAGTGTCATAGCATTTAACTATTTTAATAGTGTTACTTTCAATATAGATGTTGTCACAAGCATGTTAAAAATAATTTGATAATTTATTTTTGTTCGATGATTTCAGTATCATTATAAATATGATAGCCCTCTTAATCAGAACTGGGTATGATGATGATAAATAATTATGTGTGTGTGTTAATTCAACAGGAAATCAGTAATATGACCACACATTAGCCATTAAGGCGGTTTCAAATCATCATTATTAATGTTCTCCAAGTAGGTACATTAGACTGTACATCTCTTGTATACAAAAAACACGTTCACCAGACTGACGAAATCATTAAAACCCTTCACAGTTCTTGGCCAAATAGAATGGAATAAAGTGGACAGACATTCGTTCATTACAGGGTCTGTTCAGGTTATTATGAAATTGCATCAAAGTATTGATATAATGTATAAAGTCAATCATATAAATTGAAACAAAATTATGGTGGGGTCAGCCAATATTGGTTCCTTTAATCATGTTATTAAATGTATCAATTTTATATAATGTGTAAAGCATCCCATTTTAAAGTTTCATTAATACCTAATGTAGTAAGGTCTGGTTGTAGATTGAGTATTAAACAAAGTCCCTTTTAACTTGTAAATACTCAGTATCAGTAAATAGTTTATATGAAGGAACGAATTTGAGGTTTACTCATGAATAGTTATGTAGCTGTTTAATATTAATAATCTGTTCTGTTTCACAGATTAATGCATACATCACACTTTTAGAAGTGAAATTCTTGGCGTGTTTAGCTTTAAATATCTTACCATTTGTAAGTTTAATAGAGGTTTCTTCTATTATGTTAGTATAAGTTTTGCATCTGCTCGTACTATATTTGGTTACCCAGGCCCCTCTACAGTGAAGTTATTTTTAATCCTGGTACTAATTTGTTTTATATTTTGGGTTGTATCTAATTATTAATAACTTTTAATCTTTCCAAAACATCTTTTGTTTTATCACTACGTCGAAGAAATTCTTCACATGTTCATACCATCGGGAAGATATTAGTACTCCTTGGTTAATAAGTAGTAATTAAAGGATTTCCATTTGATGATGGGTTAATATTAAACGTTATCTATCTTTATCGATCCATTTCATTTTAATCTTAATACATCCTTGATTGATAATTTCCTATGTGAAGATTTGCCTGCGAAGATATTGCTGTTATTCCGCGAATCTCTGTTTTTTATTTGCATATATGTCCTTCACACTCGTTATCACTCTTGATGCAAGATTGAATGGAATGTTCACCTTTCTATGTTTTGGATGACACGATTTAAAGTTAAGACAGTTATGTGTATCAATTTGTTTACTACAAATATCAGTAGAAATGTGGGTTCCGAATAAATGCATTTTATAGCTGCGTTTAAGTCATAAAGTTCCTCGGAGGCATTTTCTATAGATATATATTTATTCCATAATATTAAACAGTTGTATAAAGGTTTCAACAATTCTTTCTAAATAATCTCCAAAGTTCATTTCAGTCTTTATCCCTCACTCTGTCAAGTAATGTATCTTCCAAGTACCAAAAGACTTAACATAATACACATTGCTATCATATTCATACTCATAACAGTTCCTTTCTTTTGTATATAGTAATATACCATTAACGTAAATTACATTATGTTCAAGTACAAGTTTGAAGGGTTCGTTTATACATCAATCATTCAATCGTGAACACATAATTTCACTTTTCTTCCTTAACCAAACGAGAAAACAAGCGAGGTAAGACCTGACAAGGCACAAATGTATGTATCCCTTACAAGCAAAAGTGATATAATAAAATGAAGTAGAGTATGAATATTCAAAGGCAAATCGAACCTCTGTAAAGCTAGAAAGGAGATGTTGGTATGTAATATACAATATTATAGCTTAGTTTTTAAATGGGTAATGATGAGATGTATTGTGTAAAATCAATGGGCATCATAAATATAGATAAATTTGAAGCACAAATCAAGGTTAACACGAATCCTCCCCATCTACAACAAAAATGTAATGTCAATGTACCTCTTCAAATTAACAAAATACAGTTTGAAAATCGTGCTTAGGCAAATTAAGTGATTTGATTAAAACAAGTTAAAAATTGTGAAATCATGGCCCAAATCCCCAGTTGTAAACTATACTGAAGCAAAATGTCGAACGTTTCTCTTCTGCAACAAAACAAGGCTAATTAGCTTAAAATTGTCATGTCAGAATACTGAAGTTTAGTTTCAGATACTGACGTTGTGAAAACTACATTACTATCCTTACTATACGATAAGATTTATTTCCCTTGCATTAGAAACATAATGGGTACTAGCTTGAGTTCCAACTTTCAATACATTTCACCCACTCAGGATACGCCAAATTATGAGATACAAAATACTTACTACGTGATTCATTGTATTCGAAACTTCGTTTCTCTCCTTAATTCCAATCGTTTCTAAAATGAGCCATTAATAGTTTATGTTATTTCATTTATTGTTTAAATTGGCATGAGCTGTATAATAAGTAAACCCAAAATGTGAATCATATGTAGGTCTCAAGGAATGAATGTATTTCAAAATGTACTGTACTGTAAACGTTCTTTAGACAGCTTACTTATTATGGACAGTTCTCTTCGTCTTTACAAGATGTATTGATGTGTCAGCATAAATAAACACTATAACTTAGCATTACTTGTTTAATATAGGAACAGCCGAACCTAGCGTCACTCCGGGCTCATTGAATGATTACACGAATCCCCGTCTGACTTGCCAACGACTTTCAAACTTAACCTAAACACAACGACTTAAGCATTGACCACGCCCCTAGAATTGATGCAAAATGAATGTCATATCCTGTATGTTTATTTATAGATGTGACTTGATTATTTTTATTTTTATGTCCACATATATATTCTGCTTTGTACGTCTTTCTTTGAGTGTTATTACATATCAACACCTTACAGTTAAACCATATGTGTCTGATGAAGGGGTTTACAATTTCAGCTAGACTGTTTGCTTTAGAATTGTCAAACAGGAATAGTAAGTATTAAGAACTGTCTGAGATGAATAGTAAGTTACATCGAAACCCTTACTTCCTATGTCCCTCAAGTCGCTCATGAAATAATCTATCGACAGGTGTAAGATTACCCGGTTTGATTACAAGATGCATACATTCTGCGTAACCAGATATACTTACTCCAGCAAAGACTAACGAAATTTCTGCCAATATCTTTATATAGAATAATTATAGATATTAACCTAGTCGGATTTTTCTTTCAGCTTTATCATTGAAGCAGGCGCTGTCACCTCTTTAGTATATAGCTCTAAACCAATTTTAAACAAATTCAAAGATCAAGACTTATATCACTTATAACTTACCCATTTTGGAAAGTACCTTATCACAACAGCACATGGAGGTTATGATCCTTTTATTGGAGACATGCAAACAAAACATAGGAGTTACAAAATAAAACATTTAAATTGACTATGCATATTATAAAAGTGGGTTAAAATGAATACCACACAAAACAGGACAATTAAAATCTCACGATATTTACCATTGAACGGTTCAATTTTGACAACTTACTCAATTTAGTCCAAACATTTCGATTAATCTTTTACATTTATTCTGCGTTTCCACCATTTGTGAGTTTCGCACAAAAAAGTTACAATCAAATATCCACGCTTCTTTAATAGAATCTACCTTTTCCAATTTATCAAGAAAGCGCTTGCTTGCTTAGTGGGATCTTCTTTATGACTATCCGTGATAGTTTTACCGTTTTTCTTCTCTCAGAACATATGGTTTCTTCATCCTTAAAATGAATTTCCACTTAACTGGTATATTTGTATTATTGTGAAATCTGCAAGTCGACGGGCTATGCTGATATCCATCTCTTTAGTGTAATGTTTTTGTGTTTCTAATTTCTGATGTAGGTAATGACAGAGCTTATTTACTATAATAATTTCTGCTGTAGGTAATGACAGAGTTTATTTATTATGTTGGCAAGGAGATGCTTCAATAGTCATAAAAGGCTCTAATATTTAGACTGTGATAGACTATCATGGACATTGTTTTAGGAAATATTATCAGCAGTTGCACAACATGGCAAACGAGATTTTAAAACGTGTTGACTTTCCAATCTTGGATTGATAGTGAACTGATCATTTAGATCCTATGGGCTGATAACACGAATTCTTATATGGCTTCGAAGTTTATTGCATTCTCACTGGTTTCATCTATAATCATTGCTTTTGTTAAAACGTTATAGCACCCTAAAGAAGATGCTATAAGATTCCAACGGCTCACACGACGCATGATATCAAATTTAGCTAGCCAGAACATGCAATTTTCCTTGAGTCTACATCAGGCGTAACTCATTAGTTGTTGAGTGCATTTTCGGTCTGTCTAATTCTTAGATCCCACGTCGCTACAGGCCTTTTTTTAATCGTTTGGTCTTCATATCCATGTACTAAATGAAAGTGTAAAGTCTCCAATAGTACAAAGATGTTAGAAAATTGTTTGTCATACAGAAAAAACAATTATTGACTTTTAATGAATCGTTGCAGCAAGGATTTATTAACCCCAGAAAATTTACACTAACCTCAGTCACAATTTTGTTTTCTGCGGTCGATAAACACTTGTAACAGCCTCATCAAATGTTAACAGGTTTATAATATGTGCCAATTAGCGACATAATGTATTATCTTGTGCTGCAAAGAAATTATTTAGGTTGTATAACGTTTTATTTCTACGTTAGAATCGATATTAAGGGAGATATGCAAATTCTCGCCGAATTTGGAGTTTTGAGTGAACGCACGAAACCTTCACATCAAATATTGTCCAAGTCTTCTCAATAACGGCTACAAAATAAAGATGGGTGTAATGGCAGGATGATAGCTTACACTGCTATAGACATGGTGCGCTTACTAGTTATTATGAGAGGTTTTTGCTCGTGCTGTGTGGAGCACTATAATTTCACGAAACAAGGCCATTTCACCATATGAAATTATACCTTTTATTACATATTTCGTAGTAAGCTATCTAAATATACCAGTGGGTTAAATATGTCGGCACAGTGGCAATATTACTTGTGGAATTACTTAATATATCAGCCCTTATATATGTTATGCAAACCTGAATTTCCATATTTAGCTCGATTTCATTTTCCATCTGCTTCTCCTTCTCTCTCTCTCTCTCTCTCTCTCTCTCTCTCTCTCTCTCTCTCTCTCTCTCTCTCTCTCGCCATCAGGATGAACAGATATTATCACAGTGGACCCTGTAGCATACATTTATATTATCAATGTCGAGTCGCCATCAAGAAATACCTACACATAATCTCCAAGCAATACAAAGTCGGCTTCAAGTATGAACTTTATTAATAAATAGTTTTGCACTTGAATCACGCGCAGTGTCAGTCCTGAACTTACGTGACCTGTTGCTACTCGATATTCGGTGTCACCCATAGAGTATCGTACATCATGAGTAATGATTTCAATTCCCATCACAATCATACTCATTTTTTGAAACGATGGTGAAATCAGGCATTAATGAATGTTGAATGCAAACCGAAATTAAGTGACAATCAAAATTTGGTTGCAACGGCTATTACCCAGCAAAGACTACACACTTGACAGAAACACACGTTTGAATGCAGAAATAACCAAAAACAAAGAAAGAAAATTTTTACAATTATACTCACAGTCATTAAAATATTTTTGGTATAGATATTACGGTCTATAATCTGTGGGATACTATCGCTCCATGGTGTTTCTACAGTACATTCACCCCAACAATGTTTACTGCATCAATCAGTACTAGCAATGTGTTAAGAAAACAAGAGTCCGTTCATTTTCGTACGTAAACAGTCACTAAGTTTATTAAATACACAATTTGAAGCATTACACATACAATCTGAATTTGTGAATGATTTGTCCGAAACTATTATACAAATTCAGAACTTGTTTGTATTAATCACACTCACATATAACGGAGTAGAAAACCCATGCAAATAGAACGGGTTTTAACTCAACAAATATATAATAAGACGAAGACCTACTTTTTGTAGATACAGTGAAATATTTAATTCGTAAAGTGGACACATTTTGTATTCCCATTCACGCCTTTACCATTCATGACAACTGATAACTTCCTTTTTCAAAAAAAGTAGACACCTTCTGTATGATCAATGTGGCCCTCCTATTAGAATGTTTACTAGGATGCGTTGATGACGGTTCGTTCAGAGGAAAAGAATTTCACACAAACAGTGTGAGTATGGGCTACCTTGCTGATAAGATGTGTTTCATTGATGTTACAGTGTTATTGCTCATTTTGTTTTGCGTGGTGAAAAGTGAAGAATGCAATAGTAAGTATGATGTTCTTTTTTATTAAAAAAAATAATTTCTTTGTAGAGTTCATTTTTATTCACTGTTGTCGTGCAAGGACTGCGGCATATATGGCTTTCCAGTGAATGGTACCTGCCAAATTGTATTTTATACTTTGAAAGATGTTGTATTGATATTGCAAACAGAATACTTTAGACTGCCAGCTAAAATATTGTTCTGTCTAGCAGTATTTCTTCCTCTGAATGGCATACTAAGCTTAGGGTAGAATCTTCGATCCGTGTTTGTGAAAGTGTACGTGTGCTTTCTTCATCGTCCTAGCTCGAAATATTTTATTCCAGTTTTGAATGTCTGCTGAAGAGCTTGTTCTCTTGCACTAAATGTTCCTGAATATGCTATGCAAACTGATTTTTTATATCATAAAATTATGTCCTATATACCTGGCAAAACGTGTTCTATGTATGAAAACGAAAATTATTAATCAAAAATAAGATATCGCCAAACGTAATGTACAAACCTTTTTTATGTTTGCACGGTCCGAATGTTGAAAGCACTTGAATCATTTTTCCTTTGCTACTCTTGCTGTGATGAAATATTCTTGAACACACAGATTCTGAGTAATATATAATTAGGGGCAAGATAATACATTTTTACTGTCATAATTAAACACTGTAATGATGCCGAGTCATTATCTTTAAATTAATAACTAACACTTTCGAGAGACTCATGAAGACTACCAACAACTATTTACAAATTTAATCCAGTTCGGATCATCCTTAGTCACTTTCTTGATCCCTGTAATCTCTATATATAAACAATTGTTCCAATCGTCACGTGACTTAGAGGTTTTCCTGATTTATATACTCGGACGGTTCCCCCAATTTCTCCTTTGATCCTCCACGTGCTTCTTTGCCTGTTTCTCATAATGGAATAAACTTATTACAGGCCCAGTGGTGTTTGGGAAAGCACTACAGTGCTCAGCGAATGAGCGAATGCAGCTTGCATTGATAAAAAGTTGCCAAAGATGTATTTACCGCCACCTAAATAATTCCACGTGGAAAGTTTGACGTCAGGACTCCCAAATAAGTTTACCAAACTGATATTTTGTTTCTGCCACACGACAACACATAAAAATACGCGATGACCATCGAAGATATAGCCAGTCGATAGAAGGAAGCTGAACCGTTCACATCCAAACCAGCCAACGAGGTTGCAAACGCATTCAGGAGGAATACACGCGTTTGTACCTTTGACCACGGCTGCTGCAGTTTGATCTAGTCCGAGAAATTCTCGAAGAAATAGCGTTCAACGCGATCAAGCCATCGTTGATAGATTTAACCGTACACTCGTGGAACGATTATTTGGACATAAATAAGCGCAGAAATGCAGGGGTTCCAAAGCACGATCACCAGATTAGGTACCTAGACTTCCTGTGTTCGTAGTCTCGTTGAATATTGAAGTTGGGCGAGCAATTGCGATGAAGGCCCGCTGAGGCAATCAGATAAAAAATAGTAACACCAGGGAGTGGAACCGCCGTGACTCGACACCTTGAAACAATATTGCGCCGTGAGATAATATCTCGACGTTGTATAGTTCCCAATGATTGTTTTGTTGCTGCGCCAGGCCGATGACATAATTCAAGGGTTCTTAGCACAGTGCGTTCAGGGAAGCGTCGCACTTTTTACTTCACAACATTGGTATGTTGCTATTTTATGTTGGCTATCGCGTTTCGAATTTTCATGATAGAGGCCTCTGAAGGTCGCCGGTCGATACGGCATCAAACGATGCTGCGTCACGGCAACCCTCCCCATTATTTTCACATGGATATTGGCTGGTCAACATATCAACGGAACAAGTTATTTAGAGTATTTTGTTTGGTAACTATTAATTCATCTTGCTGAAGCTTCTCGCTATCTTGGTTTTGAGAAACCACAGGTGTCCACGTGTCGAAAATGTCGTTGCATGATGTCTCAGGGATTGCCTCACGCATTTCTTCGCACTGCACTCCGTTGGATCTCACACGTATGCTAGCCTTCAGTCGTCGAAGCGGCTCGTCCCTGGTATGATAATCATCAAAAACGTCTTCATAATAAACGGCTTGGCTGGCTATCCAGCTGTGCGGTGATTCATCTGCCATCAGAGGTGGTTGACCTTGATGCCCACACAAACGTCACGCAGCATTACATCGTACTCAGCCATTCTAAAAGCGTCCTTAACTTTTCAACGACGACAGAACTTATTTTGTCCCATATTATAACAAGAGGAATGTATTTATATCCCATGCGCGCTGCATCCATCTAAAGAAACTGATACGTTTGTGATTTAACTTGTCTGATTTATCTCCTGTCGCGTGCGAGTTTATGTGTCGGCGTTTAAGTTTGTGACGCACTAATGGCTTACATACCGGTTGAACAATTGATGGAGGTGCTACATTATGTCTTTCTTAATTATCCAGTGGTTATATGGAACAAATTCATCCGGTGTTGTTATTTCCCCTTGTGAGCTTTCAGTCAGCGCTAAAACAGAAAGTTGAATGAGATTTGGTTGGAGTTTTGTATCAATGTAAAACGTATCCGTGGCAACTGTAAACGCGGTGGTGGAAAATATATTAATTATCGATAACAAGTTCATACTTGCATATGAAATCAGCAATGCTTTTAATGAGTGCATTGTGGAGATTAGTGCACACTGTAGGAGATCATTTGCATGCTGATAAAAAAATCAAGTTCAACCTGGTAAATACCAAACCTGTTAATAAGGCGTTTGCAATCTGCCGATGCCCCCGTGATTAAGTTACCTATAATTGTCCGTCATAGATCCTTTGCGCAAGAAATTTCGTTACGCGTCGCATCTAATGATGGCTCAGGAAGCCAGACTTGTTTTTGCCGCTTATATGCTAATGATCGCTTCATACACATTTAGACTTATTAGTATGCGCTTGTCGAGCATGAACCTTACGAGAACAATAGCAGCCCATCCACGTACATTTCTGGAATTTTCATCGCGAGGTGATTTACCTCGGCTAGGTGCTGGAATAACATGGTGAACACCTCCATTAAACTCAAAACTGCTGGATTTGGCAAATCCAATCAAGTCAATGTCAGATAGGGGCCCGTTAATTGATACGCGCGTAAGTTCGTGTATGAGATGACCAAAACGCTTAAAGTATGGAAGGTATTCACCACGTCCAAAATATTGGCTAGGAAGCATGCAGTCATATCGACAGAAACAACGTAGTAGGATCAGTAATCGGTATTCCAAAGACATCCATGACCATATTCCACGCATGATTGTTGGATATCTTCTATAAAACTCTTTGGAGTTGGTTCCCTAACATGCCAGTATTTACTAGAATCATGAAGAACTTCGATGGTTATTGTCGTAATAACAATTGTGCATTTCAATGCGTGCTCAAGTGACGTAACGTCGAGGACTTTAGCGCCCTTTCCTCTCACACACTTTTCCCACTGAGGTATCTTTGAACGTCGATCCTCGTTGCCGCAATTAATTGTACCAGTTCTCGTTGGAGCCAGTGTATCGTGATTAGTTTCATTAAGTACGTAAGTTCCATATACAACCGGATATGCATTGTTGTAGTAAACATCATTGATGCCCGTCAACAACCCAGGCAGCGACCTCGATGCCAGCATAATAACCGACCCTCTGGAATTCCTTTAAAATGTAAAATATGTCTATTTCCTCTGAGGAAGAATTTTTCACAGTCTCTGATGATGATCATTTTAGATGTGAATTTCAACACGGCCAGGGTAATCTTACTCCGCTAAGATGAAAACACTTGCTTTGTGCCCAATGATCACGCGACTGACGACTTTATATTGTCATGATAGAAGGGAGAGTTAATATTCTTAACAGGATTACTCTCTCGGCTGTTTATTTCTTCATACAGTTTGGATGATTCAAACCAGTCTCCATCGTAGTTCGTGACCACATTAAGTTGTCTGTCCTATGTGGAGCCATTTGCACTGATTCTATCCAATCATATATATATTAACATTATGATGTTTTGAATTAATTTCAGCGTGAGGGTGGGTTGGTTCCCCTCAGTTTTTTATTTCGCTATTTGTTGGGGGGGGGGGGGTTTACTTGAAAAAAATACTTCCCTGTCTCGGTTTAGTGTTTTATACCTGAATGTATGGTATCCATAAGCAGCTTACCAGGAGATGAATTTCTTTCGGGAAGATCCGCTCCTTGTCAATAAGACCATACAAAGTCATTTGTCTTTTAGATTGGCTGACTTTATGAAAACAGAGACACCACAGAACCAATCTTGCTATTATTGGTTGACCATCAGGGCTTGATGAAGTCAATCCTGTGCTGCTCTTCGCTGATGGGTCCTCATGTGGCTGATGAGTCCGATACGAGATGCACATGTACTGGAGCAGGGTGTGCACTGGAGGCATGGGTTGGTTCTTGACGTTAAGGCCTTCCTGCGTTCTCTGGCGTCTGCGATTTGCGTTCTACGGGCATCTTCGAAGGCTTTGCACCCATTGTGAACAGCTGCACTCCAGCCAGATCTATCCTTGGCGCAGGACTCGAGGTCTTTCACAGATATATAGCAGCATCTCAGGCTGTCCTTGATGCAGTCTTTGAATCTCTTCTTCGGGCGACCAATTTGTCTGTGCCCCCGGAGTCGGACTGTCATGACCACCGCTTCGATACTGGTTAAGCCTGCTCTGTCCAGCACTTCTATTTTCGTCACTCTGTCTTGCCATCTGACGCCCATAATCCAGCGCAGGGCTCTCGTGTGGAAGCGCTCAAGCTGCTTGATGTGCTTCTTGTATGTTGTCCAGGTCTCACATCCATATAGAAGGCTTGTTAGCACAACAGCTTTATACACCTTTATCTTGGTAGACAATTTGATATTCCAGTGACTCAACACACGAGAACAACCAAAACTCATCATTCATTGGCTGGAGATCCAACAAGATCCTTATTTTACTTTAGACCTAAACATTATGAAAGACATTAGATGATTCTAAACGAATAAACATCTCCTTTAGATATTTAAGTTGCCATATAATTTCGATATCCGTGTTTTGCAGTTTTATTGGGTTATTATTCTTAATTTGAGTAATTTAGTTTGTTTGTGTCTTTTGTCACATCCATAGAAATGATATTTCTTTCCCATTTGGTCATTCAAACATCCACTTCCTCACTGAATAATATATTTGATACGGTTAGTATAAGGTGTGTCATTTTCAAACATTTACTATTATTCTTGCAGATACGTTATTACCTTTCACATTTGTAAACTCACCTTGCCCTCGCGCATTCACCCATCAGCAACTGCTTGTTGCCACATAGGAGTCCATATTTCTTACCCGATTTCAATACAATTTAAATATAGGTTTACATCATCAAAATCTCAGAGAGGTCCTATAATGAGTGAGACCATTTATATTAATGAGATGATATTGCATCTGACTGGCTAACTTTGACCAAACTTGGAATATATGCTAATTGTATCAAGGTCTTGAACAAGCAACACATGAGGTGATGATGCTTCTAATTGGTTGAGTTTGTTACCGTTCTAGAGACTACATTTCTGATGAAATTTTGATCTAGTTTGTATATATGTTTTGATCTTTAAGATCTCGTGCATCTGATTAACTGGGCATGTTATCCCTCTGAAAGTCTTATTTCTGATCTGATTTTAACCGATCATGGATTATATGTTTGTTTCTTTAAGATTTTAAACGATCTCCATAATTAGCGGGATCCACGCATACTTGGAGCTGATCATGCGTCCGGTTGGCTGATCATACTACCATTCGAGAGTTTCTGAATATTGTGATTTCATTCATGACACAGTATTAGACATTACACGCATGGCGTTTACTACTTCTCAGAAACAGTTTTAGCGCCTCTTGGACATAGACTAGAAAGCATGATTCAGTAGTGTCTGTCTTTTGTGTGCTGTTTGCCAATTGTGCTCGATTCAAATTTACAGACAGTTATTTCAGACAAAAACAAATTATTTTTGTATTTATGTAGAGAGCTCATACCTACGGATCTGACTAGTATCATAAAACAGTGTATTGTGGAGTAATACTGACAAGGTCTTCTTTTCAAAGGAATAAAATTCGGTCATGCAACTTTGGTTTACCTTTGGTAAATATAGGGACGAAAATCAATTTTAAGAAAACTTAATTTTACCAACCAGTCAAATTCACGTTACCTTGAAACCTAAACACTCGTACTTTTTAGGTCTGATATTCAAAGTGGCAGCTAAGAGCTCCAAAACATTTATTTCCACTCCACAGTTTCACTTCCACAATGAATTTGATTTCAAAACTTTACATTTGTCAATTACCCAGGTTACCAGTTTAAGGTCTGTAAGGGCGCTTGTTTGAAGAAATGTGATGTCGAGTTCACTTTATTACTCTATCATATTGTACAGAATCATCTTTTGTCTGATTTATCCGATCTATGCTCAATGTGCATGAACCCCATTTGTATGCATGCATTTGGGAAACTGTAGGATAATTCTGCACACAAACTATCACATAGACAAAATATTAGACTGAATGGTCCGTTAGCCGAAATACCCAATGAATAATCCAACATAAAAGGCTAAGTGACCCCATTATTTAGCCAGAATTACCAAGGTTGAGCATATCTTAGGTACTAAAATACAAGTTCCCTTGAATTTGAATTTTTGCGAAAGATGCTATAAAACAAAAATGAAGTATTAATTTCGGTAAATTTTATTTCTTTTTCAAATCTTAGCAACTTTTCTCACATAGACTTTGTTATACATGTCTCTTTTCCATCCACTAAATTTAAAACAAACGGCATTATTCTATGGTACTGTGAACTTTGGTATTAAATCTCGAGGGTTTAATATGAAATCACCATGATATTGCTACTTAGTTTGATTAAACATGACAGCCAGTTAGTAATGTTCCTGAAATAATTACATTTCTGAAATTATATCCAAACTAATGGTTACAATCCTGGCACAGACATAATAATGTGTGTGTGTGTGTGTGTGTGTGTGTGTGTGTGTGTGTGTGTGTGTGTGTGTGTGTTGCGGATGTAGGGGGTTTAGTCAATGTGTGTGTCTGAAGATAGTGTTAGTTTAATTTTTTCAGCATGTGTAAACCAATAACCCCGTATCTGTATCACTTCATATTTGAAACATATCACCAGATACTTACCCTTCTCTTAATACCACTCCTATCATGCATGAGCGTCTTTTGAATTTTCAGCAGTTTGTTTCTTACACCCTCAATACCATGGATCCTATTTTACTTGCACTTATGAAAACTGGTGTGAAGATACATCAAGAAGAAGGTAACTCAACCATGCTAAAAGAAGGTCACAGTTACCAATACATAATGCAAGGACATTTGCATTGCAAGTTCTTTATTCGTTACACTGTCAATATCTTGGATTCTCTATCACTGACACAAATTCAGTTCCAGATACGTCCGAACAAAAATAACTCAGCCATATCAAAACTATGTCAACTCAACTTGCACACTTTCAATTTCGTGATGTCTTGTGCAAACAATCAATTACCAAACCAGACTTATGCATGATAATGTGAGAATATTTATCCATTATATAAAATGTCATTCATTTCCATTGTAGAAAAGTAATCTCTTGTAACCGTAAGTCTCATAACCTTGAGACTTCTACGTCTTTTGTCCATATTTTTGGAATGCGATTGGTAATGTAAGATAAAAATGACACAACGGTCAAAACAATGCTTTATTGGAGGATACAGTCTCATGCTCATATGTTAATTACAAGAAAGAATTCATGACGAAAATTAAATAAAAGCAACTAAATATGTGCATAATTAACTGAATACAATATACATAAGTTATACATATAAGGAATACATATAGACATATACAGTTCATTGTTAGGACGAAATAAAGAAATCGCCCTAATGACCGATATATCACACCGAAGCAATA
The DNA here is from genome assembly GCA_016617855.1 of Megalonaias nervosa. Lineage (NCBI taxonomy): Eukaryota > Metazoa > Mollusca > Bivalvia > Unionida > Unionidae > Megalonaias > Megalonaias nervosa. Next base: position 24,394 of record JAECUM010010163.1, read on the forward strand.
GGGTGACACCAATTAGGACACATTGTAGGGACACTTGAACAATACCTTTTGTTCACAGATATATCTAATGCATTGCTAGTTTTTCGCGTTCATTCCATTGTATATAAAAATGAGATCAAGTTCAATTTGTTCATAAGATTCAAAGTTTAAATGCTATTAATTACATAAATAGTATCTCTTTAATGATAATATTTTTATAACGTCTACGAAATGCAGGAACCAGTGTGCTAGGGAAAGAAACTGTATCGATGTGCCCTAAAGAATCCCACAATACTGGTGGGTAGACGACCTTTTCTGTCTTACTGCCAATCCATTACGCTTTTTATCAATATGTTTATCTGTTAAACATCATATCTGTCCTTCCTCCCTTTTCTTTTCGCTCCCGGGTCACATCACTCCTACATATGACTTATCAAACCACATCATGTCCCCTCTCTCTCTCTCTCTCTCTCTCTCTCTCTCTCGTGTTTGCAATGAACAGGATTCGGGATGTAGTCAACCATTCTTTGTTGTCTTTGTTATCTGCATTAGAAAGATGCATTGAATCACTCGGAGTTTTTATCAGTTCTTTCAAAACTGTCTACTTGTTGTGCTAATCCACTTGCGAATAGTATTTCGGTAGGGATTCAAAACATTTCGAGCACACCTGTAACTATGAAGTTAGGACCATCTCTTATAGAGAATAGGATGATGTTGCTTCACAACAACTCTTGGAGCTAAAGTGCAACGAGTACCTTTCCAGCCCACATATAAATTTAAATTCGTACGACCTACCGCAAATCTCGCCTTGCACAAAAGACACACATACACACACCCTAACCCGTCCTATTTGTGCGGTATTTAATGTAAACGCCATTACTATACAAGATGCATGAGTACCTTCATCAGATATAGTTATTAACTACAGAAGAAAAGCAATATGAAATGTCAGTTCAGAGATAAGAAATCCCGACTAAACAGAATACGCTTATCTGACGTCACTATATCTTGTTTAGTAAAACGGAAGTAATCCAATTTTTGCGCCATAGAGTATACGTAACGCTTCGAACAAATTGTTACTGTTTTTGCTAATTTTAGTAAATTGAAAAAATGGAAAAATGCTAAAGTTAACTAGATTATATATATTTTTTAAATAAAATACACTAAATTAGGTTCGTGAATGAAATGAAAAATAGCTACACTGTAAATGGATTGTGTGTGTGTGATTTTGGATTCTTAATGTAGCTTTAACAATTTTTCAGTCATATCGCTACGATGTCTGCAGTGTGGCAGTTTATAGTGATGTCTAGCACTGGGGCATCATGCTGCAGAGATGTAGTATAATGTCCCACCCAGTCACATTATCCTGACACCAGGCCGACCAGTCCTAACACTAACCTCTTAATGCTGGGAGCCAAGCGAGGCAGCTGTTAGTACCACTTTTGTAAGTCTTTGGTATGACTCGGCCGGGGATCGAACCCACGACCTTCAGCATCCGAGGCGGACTCTCTAAGTAAATGGATTGAATCAATGTCATATAAATTTTATTACCATAACAATGTTGTTTGTTTCTCAATTTGTAAAGTTTTTTATTCCTTGCATTATCTTCAGTTTGAAAGTTAATTATTCTATCTGTTATTGTTTTTTTATTAAAATATACAAGGTAAATTTGAGAATGTCTTATGATCATCTTCTAAGATATCATCACTATCCAATGGGATTGTTATCACCTTTACAAAATTCTTGTGCGGTTTAGTGGATGTTGTAGTCAAATTGAATTTTTTGCATATGTTTGCTTCTTTATTCATTTTATCTGCTCCATGCAATAGATACTTTCTCCGGCCGTGTATCATAAAAAGAAGTTCGATTTTATCCTACCCACTTACACCAAGGAATTCGATATATGTGAAGACAGAAATGTACATTATTTTTTAAGGAATGCACACAGATAGATATATGTTGATATAAACAGATATAATTTGTATTGTAAGTAGTAATTAAATAAATCACCATCATCATTTTTAAAATAGTGAAAACCTTGTTATATTTGAGACCTATTAGACAACAGCAAATAAATGAATGACCCCCTGTACTACCCGTACGTTCACATGAACACATTTATCAAACTGGATGCGAATTAAATCAATAGAGTGTAATCATTACAAGCTCTTTAACAGACAACCAGCAGGTGAGATTCTTGTACTTGTTACTGTGAATAGTCTGGGAGATTTTGTGGAGGTGGTATGGAAGAGAAAACGACAAGAATTCATGCCGTATGCATATTGGATTTGCGTTAATATTTCTTGATCTGCTCTGGAGACGATTATTTTTCTGCCATGAAGGAACGGGGCGAAATGTACTCTTGTTAATAAGCACGCGTCTATTGTTACAACTAAAGGGGAAGTACGAAGTACACAGATGATTCCGATTACAGCGAATTTAGGTTTGATGCGAAATTAGGAATAGAGATTATACTAAGAATTTCCATTTGCCACTGAAGAAATCAAAGTGTACCAGAATTAGTCCAACCCGTATACTTACTTCGTGTTTGCAGATAGGAAAGCTGCTTTAATACTTTTGCCCGATGACGATACATTAAAAATATAACAACAGCATAAATATGAAACAATTTAATTTAATCTGCAACACTTATAACTTTCAACCACAGCATGATCATAGAAACCTTCAGTGGAAGAAAAAAAACAATTTTTTTTTTTTATCGCTAATGGTACACCAATGTTTGAGAGAACCTATACTTGCTCTTTGAAAAACATGCTTGTAATTGTAAAGGTACCTGGGGAGCATGTACTGCAAAATATTACCAGATAGTGAAATGAATAATACCACCGACAAAAATGAGTCTACTGGCCTTACTTGCTTCTTCCTATCATGGAACAATCAGTTAATAGCTGAGAGAATAACTAGTATTAAACGATCCGTGACGGTATGACAAACAATTTTACACACTATATTGGGAAGAGGAACGATGATAATAATACTTATTCTGTTAGGTCTGCCAATGTTATAGTACCTCCAGCACACAGTCTGACACAGTGACAAGGGTCAAATTAGAAGAGCCAAAAAATAGCACTGACAGCGGAAAGGCAGAGACTTGGCACTGAGTGCAATTAATACAGTCTGACAATGAAACAAACCAGCTATCAAATAATTGTATACATGTACTAACTATTGCAGAAACTATTAAAATCAAAGTTTGAACAAGGTGTCAGGAAATTAAATGATGAATTTATATCGTCTCCTCTCTCTTTCATTTTGTGTCATAGCTAAACTTCTGACAATTTCTTCTTCTTTAGCTTCAGTTGCTTTCGCTGAAAGACACCTTACTGAACCCATCGTTTAGTTTGTCAATTAATTCATTCAAATCCGTATCAATTTGCTAAAGACTCATCGTTTATTTCGGTAACTATAATACGTCCTCTCATGTTTACTCCCTATTGAACTAGGTGTCGAAAGCTTCTTCCATCATGTTGCATCTTCCTGAAACCATTTGCACTACCGTATCTATCTTTAGATTTTATGTATAATTTATCATTAATATCAGAATGTTTACCCTTATGCATATTTACTTCCAAAGTCCAAGCAAACTTTGTAACCAACATTTACGAAGATTTGCTCCAACTTGATTTCATTTTCTGTTGTACGTTGTTGTCCAGTATTAAAATTTGCTATACTTTTCTTTGCAAAGTCATCAGCAGGATTTACAAGAACTTTAAGTCGATCTTGTATTAGTCTTGTATCATCATGTCATCGTCATCTTTTTATATGCAGGATTTTCGAATTCTTTCATTTCAAAATCTCAGCCATTTCTACGAGAAATCAAGAAATGGTTACCTCATAGCTGAAGAAAGTCCATTTTGAAAACACCTGGGATTTATCGAAGAAAAAAATAGCAATAACTTCATTTCCCCATAACTTAAAGAGGACAGACAGGAATCGCTATTGCAATTGCAAATGTAGTATGTAAGGAGATAAGTGGAAACATATTAATTCATAAATTGCTAGAATAAAATCGAAAAGAAACAAATTTAAGAAGGCATTTGTAAATCATAAAGCTGGTCTTATTTTCTGATAACGTAATGGTTTGGTATTATGTCATTAATTAGCACGTTCTGTATTAATTATTTTACAAAATGAACTGCAAGATAACTCTTGAAATCAAACTGAAGTAGATTATTTACTGGATTTGAGTCACTGACACTATGTTTACCTCTGTCTACACTTAGCGCAAGTTACTCACTCTCAAACACGTGTATTTAAAAGGACAACTTAAAAATATTCAATAAACAAACAAAAATGTTGGAAAAGTGCCAGAAAAATAAAATGTGACCTGCGATTTTTGTGTTGATGCATTTGTGGGCCAAACCACGCATGCTGCAACAGCCACTGGAGTAGCTGCTTCAAATCCAATAAAGTCTCACATGGAAACTGAATTGGACAACAATGTTAAAATATGTTGATGATGACATTAGCTATCGTGCATGATTCAGTTTTTGGATTTGTTTTTTTTTGGGGGGGGGAGGGGGTAGTCTTTATTTTCGTTTCCGATGGGCATTTTATCTTTTCAGACCTGTTTTTGATTATCATTTTTCTAATGTTTGGTCAATGAAAACATTTCTTGGTTGAACTGGATCCAATATGTAAAAACTATATGACATGACCTATATCTAAATCGTATTCACTCACATCTAAAGGTTTAGTGATGTTTTCCCGTCATCAGAAAACATCAATGTCATCTTGTTCATGTATTCAGTCCAGTGCAGTCTATTTCAATGCCTCCATTTCTTTACATATGTTCCTGCAGTACTCATTATGATAGAGTTTACATTAGCTGATACTTCTATAAAGCTTAGTTATGTCTTTCATTTACCCTCAGTGTAAACATAACATGGAATCAATCTTCATTGTTTTTTAAAATTACATTAAAATTATATTTTGCAACTTGTAAGTAAAATCGTCATTTCCCAATTAACATTTGTTCGTGTCCAGATTTATATTCGTTTATCTCACAAAATATAATAATATGCGGCTGTTCAGTTGTCTGCATGCTAAACTAGCACCCGAAGTGTACGACTTCGAATCCTACCATTAAATCAGCGCCTGGTCGGCTACCATGGTGTGTTCTTGGATCAAGGACAAGTGTGTCCAGTAGACAAAGTTGTCATTACAATAACATGTAATGGAATAAAATAAAATATAAAAAAAAAAATTAAAACTAGCAAGCAAGTAATTAAATTACATATACATAACAGTCCATCCTTCACAACAACTTAGTTAAATCCTATGATTACTGCTACGTTATTATCAGCTTCAACGAGGTGTACCAAAAGTAAAACGAAACAATATTTGCAAAAATATATCATTAAAAATTTAAATGAATAATCCCAGATAAATAGAATAATGGCTATGGCTGAAAGAGTAATAACCAACGGTCCACCATTTATAGGAAGTAAATATATGTTCAGGTTATAGGAAGTAAATAAATGTTCAGAGTTGAAGTTGAAATGATTAGACAGGTTATCATATAGAGCAACAAAGAAATAATAAAAAGCTCAAAACTGAAACAGATCAAAGACACCCGACTACTTCGACGCAAAAGAGAAAACAAAGTTTGATGACACGGTAATTTAGAAATCCGGATAATGCGTTTTCTCTACACGCTTTTGTTGACCGGAAAATAACGTAAAACTTGAAAAGCTATTACAGCCAAACTGAATGATTTCTTCCAACTTTCTAATCCCGTAAATGAGACATGTTCATTTCACTTGGGATGAATGCTAATTTGTTTGTTGCGCACTAGTTTTGCATTAAACAGATAATAAAATGTCGACAGGTTGGTCAATACATAGCTCCTAATAAGCTAGAGAAGGTAAATGGATCCAACACATCAGTGTCGTTGCGTAAACAATGTTTATAGCATCATTGCAAAAAGACATCAATGATAGCGTACGGAAGTGATTTTTTAACTGAAATGACTGCAATATTTGAGTTCCATGACATAAAAGAACTGTGGTTTGAACATACTTGACATGTAATGTGGCTTAAGTTGTCAGTCATGCGCAGACTGGAGACAAAAATGTATTACCTTTCCAAATGTATGTTGTCTTTGTACCACTTATTCTCCACCTGTATATCACACATTCGGGTCAACTGTAATCGAAAGACATGGTGCTTGTTAAATAGAGAGCGATCCTTATACGGTACAAGTAATATGTAAGTAAATTTAAAGTTTGTATAGAGAAATATATATTACTTCAGCTTAGTCTTTATCAAATCTGCTAGAAAAATCATCCATTAAAGAAAATTAGAGCAGGCGATATGAAAATGTATGAACGTCTATAACGGAAGTCCTAGAAAAAAGTATGAAGGCATATATTGTAATCGATTGGATTCACAGGAAACGTATACAGGCTTTTAGTGCAATACATAGGAAAATTGTGTAAAGGCCAATAGAGCAAGGCGTATGAAAGTATAAGGGCTACACAAACCGGTTTATTTCCACCCTCTTATAATGAACAGATGTGAGTTTATTTACGCCTACAAGTTAACATTTACAATTAATATTGTATATGGTGTGGATTCCATGTTACATGTATACCCCCATCCTTTTCCACACGCACGATAACATTTGACCGATTCCCTTTGATTTATGTGTTGTTGCTGTTGTTGTTCCTGCTTGGGTCTTAATGCCATTTAAAGTTCATGAGTTATACATTGCTTAAAAGCTGGACATTATTCAACTTGTTTCATAGTGCAATATACATCATTACGCATTTGAGATTATATATATATATATATATATATATATATATATATATATATATATATATATATATATATATATATAGATAGATAGATAGATAGATAGATAGATAGATAGATAGATAAGACTCATTTCACTGTAAATATATTAGTTAAACGTGTATTAACAATTATACAAATTTCCTCAGATTAGAAATTATGGATTCCTCTTATCGGGTAGACCGATAAAAATGTATGATATTGAGTAAATATGAGCATTATGACGCAGTTAACGTTGATTTCACAAAAAGGGAAATATCTTTAAATACGAGTTAAAAGAAGACTGTATATTTCTTATAGAACACCGACAAAGAATATTAAGGCCCTTCCGATATATTGTTTCCTTTTGTTGTTGGGTTTGTTTGTGTGTTTCTTCTTTCTCTTCAGAAATTTGTTGTATGTTTATTCCATTATGAAATACTGTCTTTGGGTATAGTTATTACAAAAATAGGAACGATTTTCTTATTTATAAATATTGTTATCAAATTTTTTATTTTATTGCTGTGAAATCATTTTGGTTTATTCTATTGAACTTTGAGTATAGTGACATATTCTATTTACTTCAAAATTAATTGAACATCTTCCAGTGATGTTATGTTGTTCTCGGTTGCAATTTTATTTACTGACAAATTAAAGCTCAGTAAATGGTGCACGGGTAACCATTATGAGATCATATATATATATATATATATATATATATATATATATATATATATATATATATATATATATATATATATATATATATATATATATAGGTTTTGAGGTTATAACCCCCAAACGCATAATCCGATCGAAACGTCAATCGCCTTTTCTGTTGGATGCCGGCAAAATAACTAGGACGTAAATACTTCCGATCTGAACTGTCCTTAAGCCGGTCATTCTTTTTATGTCTAATTACTGTATCGACGTTATGATGACTCAATGACGTGTTATCATCACTAACACCATCAGCAGTAGTTTGGAATTATGAAATGTGAAATGTTATTTCCCATGTCAGTTGTTCATCACGATGATTTATTCTTCACATATCAGGCTGGATATTCTTACCCGTTTGGAAGTATCAATGAAATAACCATCGAATTTCTTTCAGAAAGTCTGCGTTATTCGACTCGCATTGAAAGAGACTAGCTATTGGAACTATGTTTGTAATTCATTGGTATGACTATGCCGGGGTTCGAACCTGCGTCCTTCCGCATTCAAGGCGGACGCTCTAACCACTATGCCACTGAAGCGGTGTATATTGATGTAAGAATGCAGCCGTTAACTGCATTGGCACAGAAGGGAGAAACATCCATGCAAATCGACAGCTTTGCTTTTAAAACTATACCATAAAAAATCTAATTCCTTGAGTTGATAGGAGGAATTATTTCAGTTGAAATAAATTACCTGTTATTTTATTACATTTTTCTGTTACTAGAAGACGCTTGGATAAATGCGACATAGACACAGTCATACAGAGAAGCATACAAGTTTAGCGCTAGTATCACAGATGTGGGCACTTTTATCAAATCTGGACGATAAATCGAATAAAACTATATATTTGAAGGGCATTTATGATACTAAATGCATGAAGTAAACGTGGACCTTGTTTCATTAAAGTATTTATTACTTAAAATATTAATACAACGTTATTGCAGATAGGGGAATTTCACATAACGTTCTTGAAGTTTTAGTTCTTATAATAACTGGAAGAACACTGTGCGCGATCATTCGTATTGTTTACTGATGTAGATAAAATCAGTGATAAATGCATCAGTCTTCATACTAATGACAATAACAACTTTCTGTAAATGTATTGTGCTATTTCCTTATGTTAAATATTGTTACCTTCTTTGAAAATAAATGTTGCAGGGCACCAATGAGAGTAGCATGCTGCTCTTGAGACCCAAAGGGGAATTAACACTACCCCGTAGATTTGCGTTGGAAGGCACTTTAGACCCATACCGAAAATTATATCTTTAAATTTCCATTATCTTAATAGTACATTGCACATGAGACCCATTCGGGTATTTAGCACTGAGGATACATTGTAACATTGTTAGTAGTTGTTGACCTCAAATGGTGTTTACATTGTTACACTATTAGAGTTGAGCTGAACATGAGCCAATATAGGTACGTAGGAGTGTTTATACACACGCTTTAATTACAAGTATACTGTCACACACAAGCAAGGGCAGGAGTGTTTACACACACCTCATAACATTATGTATAATTACATTGTATTGCGGGCTTGGCCTTTGTCCATATTTGAGGTGGGGATTTGGGCCTACATGACAAATGTAATTTTTTGTAAACAAGTTTATTTGGATTGAAGTTCAGGACATTGGTATTCCCCATGAAAAAATATGGTCTACGTGATCTCTACCTGGTAGTTTCAAACTCTTGTCTTCGAAATGAGTCATATACAGTTAGCAAATAAGGAAAGTACTCCTATGCTATTCTTCCGCAGCAGTCACATTTTTAAGAATATTCTCAATTGTATGAGTTGAATTAAAAAAATGATAACACAAATGACGAAAACAACTTTGTATTGCTATATTTTTAATTTATTTTTTAATGTAGCAAAAAAGCGTAATCCAGTGGAAAACGTAATTTTGTGAAAAATGAATATGACAAAAGCCTAACGGTTGACATGTATGAGTTTGCTAAAATTAAGTAAACAGACCTGACCTTGCTTACTAATTGGTTTGGAAAGTGACCCTCATCCTGGTCTTCTTATTGTGTGTTTAGTTTTTATATCACGATGATTTACATTATAATTATTCATTAAAATCTGTAGTGGAACTAGTCTTTTCGTTGCGTTCAGTATTAATTTGAGAGGAACATATTTATTTAAATTATTCAATGAAATTACAAAATGCTCACTGACATTAGGACTAAATCACTATTTTTAGAATTATTGTGAATTCAGTTACATATATTCTGAATTATATGATTTTGTTATATGAAGACTGTTAGCACGTCAGCACATGTAAAACCGTTTGCAGATCGGCACATTCAAGATTTGAATTTGTTCATTCGAAACACTCTATACCTTTGGCCTTGTGATATAACTTTTAGAACAATTTGGGGCTTAATTCAAAATAGTATAAGTTCCATTTAAAGTTTCGCTTTTTATTCAGGAGAAATGAATTATTGTTGAATTTTACAAAACTGTGTGGTTCTCGCTTTTCCTGTTACTTACTTTAAGACCATAGAGCTTTTAAATACACACACACACATACTATCTCGTAACGGTAGGTATTGTTTATAGAGACCATATACCCACAAAAACATATTATCCCACACCAGAGGGATAACGGGTTTTAAGTTTTATTTGGGTTGTGAACATAAACAAAGACCTACATACATAAACAAACACAAAAATTTGCAATGGTTTTGAGTACTATTTCTCTTTCCTAGAGATCATGAGAGCCCTGAAAAGGGCTGTTGTGGTTTGTTAAGCAGCAGGGTAAACAAGCCACACCTCTTCACAGTTTTTCTCCGACAACTTCTCCTCAGAACCGTTGGTTTCGTCTACGTATAGCTTCATCGGTGGTTCTAGTAATAGCCCACTATTCTTTGACAGATGCTTGAAAGTCTGGATTGAAGAGGATACTTGAAACAATAGTCGACGACTCCTCGCTTGTCCAAATCGTGACTGGTTGTCTTGAGAACAGGTGACAACACGAATCAATGCGACTGTACATATAGTCTAGGGTCAGGTCGTAATGCATTGGAATGTTCCACTAATCAGAATTCAGTCAGGTTGTGTTATTTGGTCTCCTTTCCCATCACAAGGCAGCTCACTAGCGACGTTACGTTCAACATATGTGTGCGCCAGCGTTGCTACGATTTACCGTTACGGACCAGTTAAAGTGCAGTATCTATGACAGACAAGACGAAGGTGATGCATAAGATTCTCCTGCCGCTGATGCATCATATATTCGTAGTGACAGTATGACAAATACTACGACTGCTAATTGAATGTATCGATTAATTGACCGAAACGTTACAAATTGGAAACAATTGGATGTATTCGCACTACACCATCTTCTCCATGATTACCAGTGTATGATGATATCAGAACGAAACTGAAGGAAGAGCTTGAGAGGTTTTGCAACTTCAGAGAGAACAAATGTTTATTCAACAAGAACAGTAACAACAACAAGAGGAAAAATGAAGAGACGTGGATTAAAACGTAAAGTAAACAGAAAGAAGATACTGGAAAAAAGTATTAGTCTCTTAGAATATATTTTGGCACCGTTAAAACAAAAGAGAGAAATGTATCAGATTTCTTTATCGGAGCCGAGTCGATAGATACAATACCGATCTAAGACCTATAAACCTTTAATGAATATATCAACTCTTACCACCACCGACACGCCAGCAGTAGTTACTACTGCCACTGCCACAGTAGCAGCAAGATTAGGATTGGTCCTGGAAAAGACGTAAGACAGTTGTAGCTGGTAATGTTAAGTTCCTAAAAAAAACTTTTTGTTCTCTTTTTAAAATGCCAAATTCTTCGGCACTCATTTTCAGGGCCATATACGTCTCTTAAAGTAAAGATATCATTCAGTGACTGCTAAACCAAATTAAACTTAAAACCCTTCATAATATAAAGTGTTCATGTGTGAGTATGTGAAAGTCATATCCATATCAAAAAATTATTAAGACAAAGAGACACGTTTACGTCTTCAGTATATTCTTGTGAAAACAGAATCACAATAAACATTCATAGCACTGCACAAAGTCTATTTTCTTTTTTCTTTCCTTTTCTTTCTTTTAGGAATTTCTTTACAGGTACGGGTTCATCTTCTACTAGTTTCTTCTACCACTCGTGCTTTTGTGAATTTCTTTATGTGTATGGGGTCTTCTGTGTTTTTCTGCCGCTCCTGGAGAATTCTCTTTCTCCGCGTTGGTTCTACTTTTTCTTCGAACGCTCTGAAAACAATATCCTTGTTCTTGACATTGATCACAGATATATTTTCGTTTGCGATTCTTTTCTCTTGTCTTAGTGGTTTCCTTTCTTTTTTCCTGTCTTCGTGGCTCCCTTTCTTTAACGTCGTAGACATTCTGGAGCCCAATTTCCTTTCGCTTGACAGACATGGGAGGTATCTTGACTTATATCTCGAGAGGAGTAATCCGTAGTCTTGTTGGAAGTATACCAAGTGAGTCAAGTTAGGGAAGAAGAAAGTCGTTGGGTCGCTCCTAAAAATTATGTTCATATTCCAGAGACCCCAAAAGTGACTTCCAGAAATTTTTCAGCTACGGCTTACATTTACACAGTGAATTTTAAAGAGTTTAAGTCTCAAGTGCCGCCAGAGAAATCAGCAGGTTTCGTTGCAGATTAATCGGATTCATTATTAGAGGTTTTTATACGACAATGCCAAGCTAAAGATGAGGATCATTTGGGAATATCCAACATTCACGACAGTTTCAAGTTTGCAGTCTGGGTGGAATTTAGTACACCAGCAGAATTAACGTCGTCCAAAATTATTGACAAAGGTTGACACGCTCAGCGGGCCAACGTTGAGTTTGACATAACCGAAGGAAATGCCACCCTTCACATGACACTTGTTCCATATCCAAGATATAGAGGAAGACGCACAGTTTTGCCGGTGGATACATTTCCCGGTACTAAATAATGACCAGCATTACTAAAACTGTCATCTATATGTGACAGTCATGAATCGCAATTCATCATTATACGACGAACAATTTATTTTCTAATATTACTCAGAACAACAAACATAATTTCCAAAAGTGAACGCGAATGGAGCTAAAGTTGTTTACAAGAACGTGGGATAAGTACAGTTTAAAGATTCCGTGAATTATTTCGCAATGTTTTCTAGTACAATGCTTAAACGTTCGGAATGGCAGAAATAACTAAAGGCTGTTTCCATAACATTCAATACCGAATCTAATCAACTCGTTGTGCTCCCGCATTTGCTGAAGTACCTTACTACAACCACGACGGTATGCTCTCAAAAGAACTAAAAACATTATAGGCTTGATACGAACTCTATTCCTCAAAATCTTTTGACTTTCAAGAATAAATGATAAAATATTGTCGATCTGATATGGATATTTTCCGGCGGTGTTGTGAAACATTTCGACAACTATTTCTGGATCACGGAGGTTTTTATGCCTTGAAGAAAGCTTCTACCACTGCCATAGTGTGTGTAGTAGTGTATAAATAAAAAGTCTATGCCCGAAAACAAACTATCTATCCTACCTCTCAATCCTATCTTTCTGCCAGTTATTGGTATTCCGCCAAAGATTTTCGCTGACTCCATTACAGCATGCAGCTGAGGAACGAAAATTGAAAATTCCATCTGTTTATCGATGGTATTTAGAAAACCAACAGTTAGTCAAGGAATTTCAAGGATGTTTATTTCACGGATGCCCATCATGATTTCTTCAAAGAGATCTGACAATTGCCTTCTCATGGTTCACCGTGGAAGAATTGTACAAAACTATCAACAAAAACCTGAGTTTAGAAGTCAAGCATGCCAAATGATATAACTGTCGGAATACAATTACAACTACGATCGACGTTTCAAAATCGATCCAGAATTTAGGCGCATGATCGAAAATTACGACATAAAGGATATAGAACCTTTACATTCATGAGACAATTTCTTGGGTGGACTTGTCAATGCGATGTCGCTTATTGTACGAAGTGGACGAACCCTAAAGAGAGAGAATTAAATACATCGATGTGTGTTCATTGTATCCTTGGGCTTGACAATATGTACCATTCCCCACAGGCTGCTTTGAAATGTTAACAGAAAACATCGACTTGGAACACATTAGCCAATACCACGGTTTTATCAAAAGCAAAGTACTATCACTGAGTTACGTTGTCACAATGATCTTGAATGAGCCTTAACAGGAACTTGGGTGAGTACCGAATTGTTTCATGTTCCCAACCAGGGAAACCAGCTGTTAAAGGTATACAAAAATTATTACTTTTCTGCCACATAATAGTATTAGTAGGGCGACGTTCTCCCGTGAAAGAATTTTCTCAGGTTATGTCAAAACATTTCTTAAATTGAAGCAAAAAGCTATCGGTTGTCTTTCTTCATGTCAAACTCCACTAGACAAAGAGACATACAAATAACGGCACTGATACTTAGAAGGTAAAACGTTGGAACAAGTAGAAAAGAACGAATGAAGAAAATCTTTACCGAAAGGCAAGTTGATTTATTTGTGGGAAATATTGCCTCAACGTGAGATGATTTCCATTGACGGAATATTTGGCCGTTCAAGGTTGATACTTTTAAACTCATCGACAACAAAGGGACCAAATGTGTAGTAAAAGGATTGACATTGAACTATCCTTCAAGCTAAATGGTCACCTCTGATGTGTTAAAAGAAACCTAAATGTCAAGATACGATCAAGACTTTAGCGTGAACGCAAAAACATTGGATCTTAACAAAACGGTATGTTTGCAAAACTTCCAAATAATCATTGGAAAAAAGTTGTTCAGATTGTCTACCAGAAAGGAGAGGGACTTCCAGACCAGAATCCATTACTTTATGGACTTGTCAATATAAAGCATAAAAGGGGAGGTTTCCAAGACAAAATGATAATTGAAAGCACAGTCGTCAATCTACATATGAACTCGACACATCAACCGAGTGAGGGACCCACCGCGGACTCATAGTTCACAAAAGTCGAGTGCGATGCTGTGCCTTGCGACCAGAGTGATGCTTAACCCTGCGTTCTTGCCGTTCTACTATTGGAACCGATGCAGCACGACCTTCCCGCACTAATAGCGAAAGAGATGCAGCACAACCCTTCAGGTTTACCAGCATAAAGTAATACCGTTCGTGCGCGTATGGCTGTCATCAATACAATCTCAAACCACTCTGGATACTAAAATTATTGCTTAGTAAAAGTATTACTACTTTGTAATACTTTTACTAAGTAAATTTTATTAAACGCAGAGTTATTTGGTTTTTACTACATGAGCAAAAATATGCATATTCATTACAATTGACAAATTGGGTAAATAATTCTGTGTGTGTGTGTGATTTGGATTTTTAACTTAGCTTTAACAATTTTTCATTCATATCGCTACTATGTCTGCAGTGTTGCAGTTTATAGTGATGTCTAGCACTGGGGCATCATGCCGCAGACATGTAGCATGATGTCCCACCCAGTCACATTATCCTGACACCAGGACGACTAGTCCTAACACTAACCTTTTAATGATGAGCGCCTAGCGAGGCAGCTGTTAGGACCATTTTTAGAAGTCTTTGGTATGAGTCGGTTGAAGAAACTAATTGACGTGTTACTTATACCGTTACGATAACAAGTGTAGATTTAATAGTTTCTTCTTACAGCAAATTGAAATGTATATCATGGATAATATATACATGTGAAATATTACTTTGGAAAAGAGAATGATCTGCCAGAATTTGGAACATTGATAAACTTTTTACGAACCTTGAGTTTAAATATTTATTTGTAGACCAAAGAACAAGCAGACTATCCAGCAATTGAAATAATGAAAAGTATTAGTCAGAAAGGAAAGTTACTAGCCTTGAAATATCACACTACCATTAATTTTGAGCCTTACTTCATAAGATATAGTATAAGATCTTATCAGATTTAAATGTTCTAGTCGTACATTTAATACAGAGATTAGAAGCTATGAAGGTGTCATTGAATCAGAGAAATATCTTAGTACTAGCCGAGGATGAATATCATGAATTGTTAGAAAAAATGTTGTGATACAATTTGGAATATTTGACAATCTTTACAACAATTCTCTAGGTCTATGACATCACAAAATTGATTTATTACCATGTTTTGCAATGTTTCTATGCAGTTATTTTAGGTAGAGAGGAAATGGTACTTCATGTCTGACTATATTAAAAAAAGTTGCTGTACTACATGCAGTCATTTAAGTTATGCTTCATTTATGCAGGAATGAACTGATATTACATTAACATAATTGGTAATCAGCATGGTGGCAGTATCAGTATCCTACCAATGCGTTATCATTCTGTAACCATGCTGGACATCAATACCTCAGAGAGCATAGGATTCCGACATAGTGGCAGGTATATTTAACAGTGAAAAATTCCAACGAGTGCGACAATAATCAATGATTAACATTGTAAACACTCGTCTTTCGTTATTGTTGTAATAGAAGATGTGCAAAACAATGAAAAGTAATGGCAGAGAGCGCTTGCATTTCTACTGCCACAACTTTCCAACAGCTGGGGTGTTCCTTTAAACTATTTTGTTTTACATGGGCACACTTTCTAGAGAACTCATTATACATATACATGCACAAGCTTTGCTTACAATTAGGAACGACTTGCTTACTTCGGGTAGCTTCAATATAGGTGCACTGATCAGCTTTCCTTTGAGCGTACAAAAAGCTCTTTCTTGTGACGTCCCTCACAACACTTTTTTGGTTGACTCTTTTTTGACAAGTCAAACAATGGACTATCTATAACCGCAAAATTTAGTATAAACCTCCTGTAAAATCCTACCAAACCTAGAAACGAACTAACCTGTGTCTTGTTGACTGGCTTAAGCGAATCTCTAATTGCTTCTACTTGCTTGGGGTCAGATTGTAACTATCAGGATCCACTGACCATATTACCCAAGCTCTCCAGATATGTAAATTCCATACTGCATTTCGTGGGTCTCACTGTGAGGTTCGCTTCTATCGAGAAGTTCCGTCAAAGTCGACACGTGTACAATTGTACACAAAAATCAACAAATCTATCAAAGCTTATCAAACCTTTTAGTAATTTGCGCATCAAGAGACAACAAGAGGCACCGGCACCTATTAATCCGAAATGGCATCAACTTAAACTTTTATAACCCCTTCTGGGTCTCAAATGCCGCTTTTGCACGGGACTCCACAGCATCTGCCAGCATCCCTTAGACAGATCCGATTTCGGAATGTATCTGTGACCCGACAACTTCGCAAATAGACCTCCGTATCTGGCGTTGGTTCAGCGTCTAATACCATGACTTGATTTAATTGACGGAAGTCAACGCAAAACGAATTTTGTGAGTTAGAGAGTTCACTCACCCCCAAGTCTAGCATTTTATTTACTTCTCCGTCCAAAGTCTCTCGTGCATTAAAAGGTACTAGGTAACCTTTAATATTAATTGGCTCCGACGTATTCAACTTAATTTCGACTTCTAACAATGTTGTACAAACTGGCCTGTCAGTGAATATGTCCGAGTACTCTCCAAAAACCGAGCTGATCTGCTGTCGCTGATCTTTGGTTAACTCCGCACTCACGTTTACTTGTTCTACCCCTTCTCTCTTGGCACTCAAGAGATACTCAAAGGAATATCTGTTGTGTGTATTAAAGTAATCTCTACCAACTGAACTCGTGTGACTCTTCCCTTAGCAACAGTTTCTGGCACATGTCACAAGACCGACAAAACCGTGTGACGTCGCTATTAACACCAGTCCAGTAGAATTTAGCTATTACTCTGCTGGCGGTCTTCCCCTTAGCCAGGTATGAGTTCGTCAAACACATGTCCTCACCACGTTTGCGCTAGCGTTTCGACTGCCTGAGCTAAAGGTATTCTAAAATCTGCAATGGTCGGAAGATGGGAGCCATCATTACCGATCGTCAGATCGTAAATAGGGTTATCCATGCAGAGGGCACTGACAGTTACAGTGAAGAAAGCTGTTCCGATCTCGATCCTTGCAACTGTGATGCTTTCGATCGTCTGATCGAGTAGCATATAGGGAGACTCCCACCCGAGCATTTGCTTATCCTTCACGAGACTACGTTAAATAACCACACCCGTACAACCAGTGTCTGGTAATACTATGACCTCTGACCGTTAATGGTACCTCTCCCTGTTGGTACCTGCGGTTCGGGAGAAAGACACCTACCAAGTGATGGGATACCACGTTCCATCTGTATACGACAAGCGGACACGTTACTTTTACTCTCTATAGGCACCATTATCGTGTTAATAGGTTCCTTCCTTTTAGGACAATTTTCCATTTGTTACATGCGTAACATTGCATACCCTGACGATTTGCATCCTTTCCCGACCTTTTTGCCTCAGTCATCCCACAAGTTATATAGGCGTCGGTCCCCTAGAGTGGTTTCCGGATTTATAATCTTTTGAAACCACGTACTTGGCTTCACCGTGAGTTTCGCAAACGTTATCTGCTTACTTAGCCATGTCTTAAACGTTTGAAAAGACTTTCTCTTTCAGAAACTGGTTCAATTCCCCACCAACTGTACATAACAATTGATCTCTGAGCAAGAAATATGTTAACACTTCAAACGTGTTCTGCACTTTCACGCATGCAATCCATCTTTGGAAATAATTCGCTTTCTGACCATGAAGTGGCCAAAGGTTTCTCCCTTCTTGGGTTTGCTATACCTAAATATTTTGTGAAAACCATGTTCAGTCAGCTCATACCTTTTCAGAACTGCTTCTCTCAGTGTCGTAATCAAACACATGGTCTCTACTGAGTCGCGATTACCCAACCAGCGCTTTACATTTGAATAAAGCACTGAGATGTAGGTCCCAATCGTCTCGTTCCACTTCTGATTCTCGGCATATCTCCTGAACCGAAGGAGATAACAATCCATGTTATCTTTTCAACGTCAAAGGGGTGTAATTTGGGGCCCTGTAATTTGCTTGAGGCAGAATCCTCTCTTATTCTAGCGCTCGTAAGTCTACTTGTCTTCCATAATCTGTTTGCTTATTTCTCTCCACTGCCTCCATAATCTCTAATCTTGCCAGTTGTTCTAATTCTACACTGCTTTCATTGGCTTCCCTTTCTAAAGCCAACCTTTCCTTGTCTCCTTCCATTTCTATCTGTTCCCTTTGTACTTCCCTTTCTAATTCCTTTTTCTCCCTTTGTTTCTTCCCTTTCCTTTGCCCCTCCAGGGGTTGCTCTTCCTGAGCAGATTTCTCAGACTGTCTCCGTCATGTCCCAATTGTTTATCCAAACCAAATAAATTCTTATGAGATGGCATGACTGTTAGCTGATAAAGTCACATAATATAAACAAATCTGTATACAACAGACTCTGACGGAGGTAAAATTCCTTTTACCAGCTTTATCTTTTTGATCAAGGCAGCCAAAACAATATATATATATATATATATATATATATATATATATATATATATATATATATATATATATAGATATATAGATATATATAAAGCTGAAAGGGATCATTCACCAAATGGTATGGTGTCACCATGCTGTGAACATGTTATTATAAAAATGAGTACGGTTCATATAACTATATTCCCTAGCATAATTCTTTATATGATGCTGACAGACAGGGATGGCTCTCTATCTCTCTTTGAACAAGAAAACAATGATTATTTAACGATAATATTCAGCATGGAAAGAATGGACAGGTTTGTTTATTCTTTTGGGCAATTGATAATAATAATAATAATATAAATAATAATAATAATAATAATAATAATAATAATAATAATAATAATAATAATGATGATGATGATGATAATAATAATAATAATAATAATAATAATAATAATAATAATAATAACCCACATGGGTAACAAATCTTCACATACCCATCAGGCCAGGAGACTTGCTGAGAAACCAATCCTTAGAAATCACGAGAGAACACCACAGATGATTGAAAAGATGTTCATATCTCGACACCTACTGAAGAAATAACCTAGAGGGAGAGTCCCAAGCCAATAAGACAGTTTTTCTTACTGCGAATGATCTGAAGTACCATTTAGGAGTGTACGTCGTTACATTTGCATTACAGATCGATCAGACACGTCAGCTGCATGCTATAAAAGAAAGGAAAAACAAAAACCGCATAACGTTTAAAACATGACAATAAAAACCATTGCTACATAAACAGCTCATTCTTGCAATATTAAACAAATATATATTCCATAAATTGTTCAGGAATAACGATTATCTGAGCTAATATACTTCACATGTCACCTAAAATGGTGAAATGTCATGCGTTTGCACTTTGCAGTTTATACCTTTGACCCTGGTGATAATGAGATTTGTTTCTAGTAGTACCTCTGTAATATGAATCTTCGTCATATATTTTTCCGGTGGTTTTTACGTTTTGACTGTACCGGAACCGTTTGAAGTTTCCGTAAGTAAGGAATGTACAGAAAGTTCCAAGGAAACTTGTTACCACTTTAAAATTAATACAATTATATATATTTTTAACAAACGCTGTATCTGTAACACATTAATGGTGAATATTACAAATATAATTATATTTATTATCCTTTCATCACTTGTTTGACATGTGTCCGGTTGCCAAACCGGTGGCTAAACGGAATGTTTTTAAACATATTCGGTCCAAATCCAACTTTCGGAAAAGTTTTCCTTTTAAAAGAGAGCAAACAATTAAAAAATTAAAAATACCCCCCCCCCAAAAAAAAACAACCCACACGTCATCTCTTTAGTTATATACTAGTATATGATGTTAAATATATGTATTCCTTGGTACGACTGCCAATAATTATACGATATTCAGGTGCGTACTTGTTTTATGTATAAACGTTTCTAATTTCTCAAGCCAATTAAATATTTTCTCGTTTTATGCTTACTGGCCGTCTCTGATAAATATCTTGCCAGGGTGTTGGCTTTGTACTAAAAGCCTATTACACCAATTGTGTAGCTAGAAAAGTGTAGGCTTCAGTATCAGTGCTTCCTATTTTTGCCAATAGGCTTTCTGATGTCAGCACGATATCTTTCACATTATCAGCTATATTCTATGCTGAATTATCCCACTTTAGTTGCAGTTTTTAGATTACAACTTATAAAACAATTAAATTACACATAACAAATACGACAGATAAAGGTACTGGCCATTTATGTTTGTATTGGGGGAGACAGCTGTGACGTTCTTTTGAGTTGAAATATTATTTTTTTTTTTTTAATCTCTGAATAAATAATATATCTTTCAAATAATATCATGAATAAAATATGGTGTTATTTTGCTATAAATCTGGACAATATTTTAAACAAATACTGTTCTGATTTATAGCAAAATAACACCATATTTAAGTTTTTTTTATTTTATTTTGTTACTGGCAGACGGAAATTAAACAAAAATGTGTCACTCCCCTACCCCAGAACATTTTAACTGTTGATCACTAATAACATTTTTCGAATGCTGTGGTACGTATCGCGGTACATTTTAAAATACCACGGTATACCGTGGTACAAAAGTTTTCGTGGTACCCAGCCCTAATATTTACCGCCTTTAAAAACACCGATTCCTTAGGAATGCATATATGGTACAACCAATATCCATCTTGATAACAGTTATATGCAAGCATTTTGTAAATGGAAAATAAAGAAGCAGCTTGAGGAATGAAGACAACAAAAGATGTTTACATCGCATCTATTACCACCAACGCGATTTTCCAGTACAATGTTGACGTTTGGGAAAGGATATCAATTATGTTAGTCTCCGAATATCTGGAAAGCAAAATATGACGTGGCCCTGTGATAATTAAATTTCGGCATATACCTTGATTATGATCAGCCACTATATCTTTTAAAACAAGTTATAACTTCAATTTTAATGAGGATTAATACAGTGATATCAAGTTTGAAGGCCGGATTTTTCCTTTTATGTATCTACCAGCAGAAGAGACGCTACGTCTCTTCTAAACTAGATATCCAATATAAAAATCGCTCAATTAAAAACAAAGAAAAACAAAACAAACACAAATGTATATCCTTGCTGATCATTTCTCACCCTTTAGAAATGTAGACAGATCTAAAAGCAAAAAATGAAGTGAGAAGCTTTGCCCATTTTGTAGTAGTAGGGTCGAGGAAGGCGTAAAAGTGTTTATGATGCACGATGTATCCCGAGACAAGAGACGCATCAATTAAACATCAATCAGTCAAAAAGAATTTTTGATTTGAATATCAGTTCCGCTCATGGCGTGTGGAAGTATAATTGAGAAAAAAGTTGATGATTATCCTGAACTCAGAAACACTAAGCTGTCAGATAACAATATTGATTTATTATATATTGCATATAATGGTGCAATACACATGTCATTTGGTCGTAATGTTAAGAAACTCACAACTATAGTGTGACTTTTCTTTGATTTTGTATTTGTAATCTGCCTAGTCATGTCGCTCTTTTATAGAGTAACGAACTGAATTAAAGATAAATAACAGGTCAAAGAAATAAAAATAGATCTGTACAATAGTTCAATGGCTAGCTTACGTAGGAGTATAGGATCGATTCCCAAAAGAGACAGGGTCGGCTGTAATGTTGGTTCCTTAGGAGAAAAACTTTACTCTCAATGCCCTATTGAAAGTATGTATTGCCACTTGGAACAACACCTCAAAAGCGGTCTTAGCCCAGCCAAACTAGATATATTCTTGTCCTCAGATGCACAACAATGCACTCTAATAATTTTGAGGCAAGAAAAGCATTAACGTAACCCAAGCAAACCATAGTATTGCTTGTGTGTTTGTGATGCACGTCAAGAAATTTAAGCCACCCACCTCCATCTTAAAACCGGGTTAGCTCAACCAAATCCAAACAGTTTTGCGTGTCTCTGATATACACCAATAAAAATATATACCATATACCTATGAGATATTATATAATAGAAAATGTATAAGCAAGACAACGTTTTTGATACATATAAATGAAAAAATGCACGATATTTTAGATGGATAAAAAAAAGGTTGCAGATTCAATATATTTTGGTGCTCTTTACATACACTACATATATTTCTTTTCATTTGTTCCTGGGGAAGTGTGTGCGTGGGGAGGACTGGAATGAAAATACTGAACAATATAATTCAGTATAAACGCTTTTTTTTCCCTACACGAATCAATACAAATATTTATATGAGATCATTTAACCATCTTTATTTACTATTGTGGCTTTTTAATTCCCTTCTACACATATAATATCTTTTCATAGATTTTATGAAAAATAACAAATCAATATACAGAACACTTGTATAGTACACTTTCTATATTAAATACCAATTCAGGACTGAAGCTGGATACAGATTCTTTATCTAAGCTTATATAATTCAAGACGTAAATCCTCTGGAGCCAAATGAAAACCGAAGAGCGGCAAATGGTGTTTTGGGCGCTTGTGACCCGAAATATGGTTCTACCTTAATCATCAATTAGATACTTTGGTAACCCTGGCTCATTTGAGTGATAAATTAGTTTATTTCCATACTAACCATAAGCACCAACACATCGGAACACATCGGGAGGGGGCCTGGAATGGAAGGACTGATAGGCAGACTAACATATTATAGATGGTGCTACCGTATTTCTAATAAGAGGCCGGTGACACTATTTTTTCGCTCTTTTTCACTTAGCTAGTAGCATGCAACTCACATACACAGTTTCAGGACAATTGCTGAGTAGTGTGGCTTGCTCTTAATAGGGTCAAAACAACTTCAATGCAGGATATTATCTGAGTAATCGTTTCAAAATGAGGTCTCTTTATGCTGAAAAACAGACTTCTCGCATCATTCTGTCAGTCTATTTTCTACTGAAAAAAAAAAAAAAAAAAAAACTAAAAAAAAAACTTGTATTTGCATCTGCAGATTAAAAAGACTATTTTATTGGTCAATTCTCTTAAAAGGCTTTTAAAACACCAATCTCAAATTCCAACTGTAATGCTAATTTACATCATTTTTTTAGTTCCATACATTAGTCTTGTTTCTTTTTCTCTCTGTCTTTTAGTGTAAAAGTATTCAAGGTATCGTACTATACTTTAGCACATAATACGCCGATGCTTATTTTGGCGTTATTGCATTATACAATTCATAACATGATTTGTGTATAAGGCCAGCGGCCTTATCTACTAAATAAAAGTTGCAATGGTCTGTCAACTAAAGTACATGAAGCGAGCTGAGTAAAATAAAATATTCTGTGAGCTTAGCGAGTTAACAGATTAATAAAGGAGTGGGTGTAATTATGAATTGAACCCTCTATAGGTATTCGCATGACTGATCACATTAACCAACACAATACACGACGTGTATAGTTTATTTATAGCGCTTTTTACAAGCATTATCAATCACATGCAGGTTTGTAATAAGGCTACACACATAAATTTCGGACAATAGGAAAAATCGTCACATGTACCAACCATATCTTATTTTGTACAATTTCGTTTATATAAAAAAAAGAATAATGGTAACACAATACATCTGTTGATTTAATTTTCCAAGAATACAATGTTTATTGTGATAATTTAAAAGAATAAATTCCACAGAATTTCAAACTGCATACATCCTACACATGGTTATGTCCTGTCGTTGCTTTTTCTGAACATTTAGGACTGTGGTGAACATTTAATAAATTATCATAAAAGAATTAAAACTTTCCGAAAAATGTAACTTTCGAGTAGAGCACTACCGAGTAACTTTGTAATTTATCTTTGAAATACAAATGTTTTATTATATCATTTTTCGCAGTATATATTAAGGAGTTACTCACCTGCACTTGATGAAGAATGTTATTTTAAAGTCCAGAACCCCTTTCCCCATTCACTCCAAAAAACGAAAATTTGAAAAGATAACTTAATTGATGCTTTATCTGAGCGAAATTTATAGCTAAAGTCACTGCTTTTTTCCTACTAAGAAACTAAAACACATTTATGCAAAATATGCCGAAATTAAGTTTTGTTCTTTAAAGACCATCCTCTTTATGGTTAAATGTCCAACAGGTTCAGTTTTACCTATATTCAATAAGTTTAAAAGCTAAAATGCATTATAAACAAGCACAAATGTGAGATCATCCTCATCGCCTGACTATGACCACAAATTTGCTTTTATCTGTCGAAATTGCAGAATAATGTAATAAACGAATTAGAAAAATATTAGGATGCTTAAGTTATTTCCACGATACCAGGCATAAATTGCGAAGCCATTATCTCTCTCTTCCTATTGCAAAATGGCTGGACGGCTAGTTTGACTCTTGCCCCTCCCCATCCCAACCACCACTCCGAGCCACCAAAAGCATAGATTTGTGTGTAGCTTCGTAGAAGCGCAGTACATGATGAGTCAATTGTAAAGATATTTTTTATTTGCACTTTGCTTAAAAATGGGATGGATAGTTATCGGCAGTCTGCGACAATGGAACACTCTCTGATCTTTCCGCCAATGATCGGGAAAACACCTTGGAAATAATGTGAAATAGACAAAGTCCAGAAGAAACGAACACAACTTCAAACATGCTTACCCCACCATATATATATATATATATATATATATATATATATATATATATATATATATATATTCTCTTTGTTTTTGTTGCCTTGATCAAGAAAATAAGGCTGGTAAAAGGAATCATGAACTGATTGCGAGATTTTCGTATTTTCTGTGTTACGATTCTATGGTCACAAACAAAGGTAAAAGATAAGAAGCAAAACCAAAGATTGGAAGATTCCTGATATGAAATTGGAATATTGATCAAACTGGATGGACGTAGGAAGGCCAAAAGGTGTAAAGAACTTTATTAAGGCTTTGGCTATAGGTTTAGTCTTAATATTCCGTAAAAGGAATTGCCTCTGGAAACCTTGTTGACGAACACATAATGGTCAGCGAGTATTGGTTGCCTGACTTGGTCTTGGGGAAAGGTCCTACGCAATCTACCATTATTCTACTAAATGGTTCATCAATGCAGGAACTGGTTGCAAATTGATTTTTCTTTTGGCTATGTTTTCCTACCATTTGACAAGTGTGACAAGATCTACAGTAGTAGATAATAAACAAAAGCAACATCACACTTTATTTTAGGCCAGTACAAATGATGTAAGATCTAGTGGTAGGTTTTATTGACTCACAGATGACCAGCCAAGGGAGTTTCATGGGCTAAAATTAGAATTTCCTGTCTATATGACTTAGGTATCACAATATCATAGTTAACTGACCACTTATCATCAGCGGGTACCTCCGGTGGTCTCCATATTCTCATAAGGACCGCATTTTTAAAAAAATAGCAAGTTGGTACTTCTGCAGAGTCAGCTTCCCTAACATCCATCTGAAACAAACAGGATATCTCAGGATCGTTTTAATGTTCAACGCCAAATGATTGTCGTTTGTCACCCTGATTAGATATAAGATAATGAGTTGTTAAAAGAGGTTCACAATTATCAATATGTTTTTATTAATCATTGACAGATGAGAAAGTGACCTCATCAAAAGCCTGACCTGTACATGTGTAAGCCAAAGAAATAGTTTCCTGATCAACTTCATTCTCAAGATCTATTTTTGCCATATCTCTAGTAACTGCGCAAGCGGGGTATAGATCAGGGATTTCATTTTCAATTGGATCAACCTTTTGATCCAAACAAGGCTTGTCAGTTACAAGTTGATTAACTACAACCTTATCTCCAGCTAAGTCATTGCCTAGCAATAAATAAACATCCTCTATGGGTAAAGAATTCACAGCGCCGACCGACACTGGCCCTGAAACTAAGTCTGATGTTAAGTTAACATTGTGGAGAGGAATTTGAATAAAACCGCACTCTACTCCTTGAACAAGAACACTTTCAGAAGAAGACTTCTCAGACAAAGGCAAAGTACCTGACAATAAAACTCTGAAAAGCTCCTATGTCTCTCAAAATTTTAATAGGTAGATGATTGGTCGAATCACCAATAAGTGATATAGAACCCTTCGACTTGAATGGTTCATAATTCTCCATAACAGAATCAATCTGAGAGTGGGGCTTGTTTGACCGGACAAATATATTGTTTCCGATACATGAACATGACCCTGACCTGTGAGAAACAAGAGCATTTGGAACTGCTGTCTTTATTCTGTTGCTTATATTTTAACTTAAAACAATCAGAAATAACTGCCCATTTTCCTGCAATAAGTGAACGTAGGAAGAGATAAGGATTTCTAGTCAGCCTTATCAGATGATGGATTCCGATTAGTTGCACCAGATTGAAATTTGTAACCATTTGCTAAGAGGATGACTTATTGACAAACAAAAATTTGTGACCCAAGGAATACTAGCCAGCTGTACGAGCAGCGTTTCCTAAAGTATCTCTCTTGTGTTCATCAAGGTAAAAACACAAGTTAATTTTGACGTCACTATGGACGCAGTTCTTGAACTCTTCGACCAATACGAGTTTTGTCTAAGTTTGTTATAATCTGTATCAATCTTTTTAGATGCACACCACAGCTCAAATAGTTATTCTTTTTCCCTAGCAAACTCGCCATGGGTTTGGCTAATTTCTGTTTTACAATTCCGAAACCTCTGTCGATATGCCTCAGCTACCAACTCAAAAGCCTGCAAGATACATTCGTTGACCCGATCATAATCAGTACTTGCTTCTACTAATAGTGAAGTATATACATCACTAACTCTGCCAATAAGTACGCTCTGTAATAATAAAATCCATTGCTCTTTTGGTCATTTTGAATTCTCTGCTATTTTTTTCAAAAAGAGAAATATACTGGTCTATATCTTTTTCTTTTGAAAGGAGGTACCAATCTAATATTTTTTTGTAACATCAAAGAGCTGAACGTTCATGAGTTGAGTGCGTTTTACTTGCCATTTCTAATTCTTTTAATTTTGCTCGCATTTCCATCTCTTTCTCTTCTATTTGATATTGCAAGTTCATTTGCATCTTTCGTTCTTCCTTTTGTATTTGCATTTGCTGCTCATTTTTTTTTCTCTTGTATTGAACATGTATTTAAGGTCGTGACCTTCAACAAGAAGAAAATATTTTTCTTTGCCATTTTTAGTTTTTTCTTTGTTCCGAAATTTGTATTATCTGCTGAATTATTCTACAGAGTAAATTATTAAAGAAGAAGTAAATAGAAACTTTTAATCGAATTTTTATCTGGACTACAATCGAAACAACTCCGTTTGTCTCCGATGCGAATCGAAATGAAACTCGGAAGCCGTCGTAGTGGTACTTCCATTAAGATACGGAGACTATATTCTGATAATGAAATATAGACGTTAAAACAGAGAAAAATAAAAACAGTAATGAAATATGCACACTATTAATTTATAATGTAACATTCTGGAACGTTTGAACAAACAGTTACGAAATTATTTATTTAGCTTTAATTGTCTCAAACTACTGAAAATGGCGTTATTAATGATGGCATGTCATCGATTCCTTGTGACGTCATTGAGGTTATTAGGAAGTAATAAGAATAACAGACAACGGAGCAGTCCAAAGTAGGCACTATTTACATCCGAAGTGTCCTTTCCTAGCATGCGACAGAAAGACCGATAAAGTTCTGTGTTAACTCAACCACTGTGTAGTAACGTCCTTGGCCTTTTCCACCGCATCCTAGAAAAAAAAAAAAACAATATCGGTGTGAACTTCCCTCAAGCCGGTGATTTTTTCTATATCACCCCTACTTCACAACGTCGCAATGAATAGATGACATATTTTCACTAACAGCAACACAAGCAATAGCTGCAGACAAATGAAACAATGATTTCTTCCATATCATTCATTACAAAGTTATATAAATAACAATCACAATTAAAACTGTAGGCATTTTACTTATTAAAATGTTGTTGTGTGTTAGTTGCAAGATCTAGCATATGTTTTAAACCTCTGTTCTTCACACCTCAATCCAGATGTTTCGTCGCCAAAAACTTACAAATTTAGGAGATTATTAGACTCACATCCGTAAGAGAAGAGGATTGTCTGCATGTATGTCGTATGTGTCTCTTATGGTGAAGCTCTCTCCGAATCATACCATTTTAAGAGATCGCTTTGGTCGCTATTAAAGAAGTCGCCTTTCTTCGATAAAAATGTGCAAGCAGCATTGTTAGACAAGCTATATGAATGAAGCCGTCACTCTGTATCAGTGCTAGCTTTTACGCGGCATTGATTACTTGGTGGTGAATTGGCATGCCTATTCTTTTTGTGGACCGCACCCCAAACAGATGTTTCGGTGTCATGTGCGTATGGACTGAAAACATGCAATCCAATTACTTTCTTCAGTCGTAAAGAAGTTGTGAGAGAAGAAAAATTAAGAAATGACTCCTTCTCCTAATACACCGTTTTCACCCTGCAACAGAAATAATGATGCACCTAAAGTGTATCTTGAATTCGTCTGTTCAACAGTAACCGGCGTGTATCCTAATTCGTGTATAAATTAAAATACGGTCCAAACATCTAGTAGTTGCTTCATTCTTCCGAAATGACAAGCAGCATGTTTAAGCACTGGCAAAAGTGGTTATTTATCAATAGATCTTCGAAGCTCGCTCACTTGCGAGACCTTCATGTACATCGACAGTTTTACATCAGCCGACCGGAAGCATGCGCCGCCCCGTACAAACATTAAGTAAGTTAACGTCGCGGATTAACAAACTTTAATACCAGAATAAAAAAAGAAAAGAAAACCCGTATGATCCACACAATGTATATGCATGTGCATTGTTTATCAAATTACTTCAAAACTTCGTGTGCACGTCGCACACCATCACCATATAAAATATCATTTAGTCGAATATTCAGCTTCACAATGTGTTTGATGAGTATAATGTCTTTAAATTATATTTTGAACTTTTTCCGTACAAAAGAATATAACAACCATAGACTTTGACTAAATGTTGGAACTAAGAAATACTTCCCCTCATAAGTATAAGTCGTATATGTTAAAATGACAATTTCCTTTCCTGGTAATTTACTTTCAGATGGACCAGACAATATTTCTCTGAGTCTCAAGGAAAGGAACTTCTACCTCAAGGAGCATGAATTTTTCACAATAGAATGTTCCGCTACTTGCAATCCAAACTGCACATTTTGGTGGAATGGTCACAACACCATTGAAAGCAAGCAACTTATCATCACCAGCTTTGAGTCACAAATGACCGGAAGTTACACTTGTTATGTGAAAAATCAAGAAACAAATATTACATCAAAGTCTAACTCAATTACGCTTCAGCATAGAAAAGGTGCGCCGGAATACTTATAATTTATATTATATTTATATCCGTTCTTACGCAAACATTCAAGGTAAACTTCAGCAATTCTTTTTTATCAACCATTCTAAAAGCAAATCAGGATGATCCCAACAAACAAAATCATATACTAGTAGGGATATAAATGGTGAAATACAAAAGACATTAAATATTTTCATTCTAAAATAATTACTAGACTATGATGGGTTCTGTTACCATTCCATGTACTCTGAAATGTTCGGCAGGAGATTTTCGTAGATAAGATTATCAATATTCAGCAAATTATATCACACACACACACACACACACACACACACACACACACACACACACACATTAACAAACTTAAGATGATTATCCGGTACGCAAACGTTAGTCCAGGCTGGTAATCTGATCATGCATAACACCTTGTTATGGGATAAAACACATGAGGTTAATAGTCTGTTAAAACGAAGGGGATTTACCAAAGCTTCGGTTAGGTAGGTATGCGCTCTTATAATATACCATTGTTAAAGTACGTAAGCCTTCTTTTGGGAAATCATAGTATGCAGCTGTTAACAGGTTTTTCATCCACTACATCATACCTGGATATTCTATTTACATATTGTGACACGGTGTCGTGGGGAGATTACCAGCCATGTAGTGATAAAACGGCCGAAAACACTATTCAGTAAATGGACTTATATTGTAATATAGTTGTTTACTCTTTATTATTATTATCTAATCATATAATAAAAATCAAAAATGAATACGACAGGATGCAAATTACCATATACATGACCATTAGTCTTTGTCACACAGACGTTTTTGCCCACTTAGGTTTCGGAGATGTTTTAATGTAATAATTAATCTCACGTTGCAGTTAAGGCTTTGTCCAAATATGACTAGCACGGAATAGGGAATCTGGGGTATTTATACAGTTGATTGTTTACGTCCTTATTTTCACAGATGTTTACTAACAATTCATAACTCTTCTGTTGTTCAATCTGACAGAGATTGTTGGTCAAAAAAATGGCGTCTACAAAACAACTTTAAATACCCATTGATTCCCATTGCATTTTCTTGGTCCAGTGGACATGTTCTCGTCCAAACCATTCCAACAATTAGATAAAAGCCAAAAAGTGGCGTCGATGGAGGTCGAAAGTTTGCTCTCTCCTCGATACACTTTAGTTTGCTGGTCTTCGATTGCAGCAAAACCAAGTGTATCTTTAGAGTCATTAAAGATGAGAGATCAAGAACAAAATTCCCAA
Organism: Megalonaias nervosa; assembly: GCA_016617855.1. Taxonomy (NCBI): domain Eukaryota; kingdom Metazoa; phylum Mollusca; class Bivalvia; order Unionida; family Unionidae; genus Megalonaias; species Megalonaias nervosa. The sequence continues at coordinate 55,362 of JAECUM010010163.1, forward strand.
GTACTCGTACTTAGGTTGGATGAGTCTCAAGAGGTACATGCCGGAGTCTTCATTATGCTCAACATAATACATTTCACCAACACTGCGTACACTTTCCCTGAAGACAAACATGAAAGCTTAATACTAAAATGGTTAAAAATGATCAAATATTATGTTCTAATACATGGCGTCTATGATAACCTTAAATAAAGATATGATAAGAGACCATGTAACACTATAAATAACAGTTCCACACATCGGTCTAGTTTAGGAAGTGATATTGTTATTTAAAGTTAAACCTTTCAGCAACGTAGGTGTCATACGTTTCCTTTTCATTTTTGTGAGCGAGATCTGGGAGAAGTTAAGAGACAGAAAATGCTAAAGTTTGATGATTTTCTCCTGGTCAGACATAGGTAGGATCGCCCTAAATCGCTATTATTTTCAAGACCGTGTAGGTTTATTGATAAACTGTTGTCATAGTAAAGACGCCAGAAGAAATTGTTCCAAAAATGTTGCTAAAGTATGCATTAGAGCATAACAAACTTAAAATGTCATGATTTACAGGTGCCCTAGATATTCCTTTTTTATACTTTTGTATGATTCATAATACAAAGCCAAAAATATAAGGTACATATATCATAATATTTTAACAATGATCTGATAACTAGATAGGGTTAATGTTCTTAAATTCATTATTGTAATTGGGAGGTATGTGATTGAAATATCTGGAGGGTACAGGTTGCACCTTTCCACTCCATTTTCTCGTTGGAAAGGTTCTACCATAAGAACTTTCAGCATCCAATAATAATAATAATAATACCATATGTGAGTTAGTAAACTACATCATGCTTTTGCATGATGCTGAAACTTGAATTTTACAGAGGCATACATACCAAATGACAATTGAATGCAAAGTTTGTCAAAAGTTTATGTTAAAAGTTATTGGATGGCAAGACATATTAATTTTTGATGCATATTACAACTTCGAAAGAACTAGAAAAATGATTTATCCATTGTTTGAATTATAGAGCACAAGTATAAAGAGGAAGACATGAGAGGTAAGTATTTAACTTAGTTAAAGAAGTACTAATGTATTTTTCTGTCATTGAATATTAAATGAAATGTATGTCCTTTGCAGTTGCTTACGTTGTTCAAAATAAATGAATCTTATTTATGATGCCCAGTTTCGTTCCATCTTGTCTTACAAGCCAGTATATTTTATTTAAAATGCGATTCTTTGCGGGCAACGTAATTAGCTGTGAAATGTGAAAAGTTATTTCCCTTATTTAGACTGCCAGATGTCTCTCTTGAAAGGTAGGAGACATTCTTTTTAGAATTGATACATACTGGTATGTTATGGTTTTGCTATTGAATACGAGTTTAGATAAAGAAAACATGTTTGAACAGGGGAAACGCTATTTACTGCATGACCTCGACCTATTAAAGTATATAGTCAAACTTGAGTCGAAAATATCAGCTCAGTACACATGTTTTAAAGCAGCAAATAAATAATATATCAACGTCTAACCATAGTACCTACACACGAAAGGTTAAAGGACTGATTAAGATCGCATTTGTATTAACTTTAGCTCACATTTTGAGGTATATTTGCTTGATATCTGTGTTTAACGATCGGGTTTATCCATTGTAAATAAGGCTGTTTGGTTTAAATTAATGATGCATTTATTGGGGGTATAAGGGATAATGCAGAAATATGTTTTCTTATAAATCCTGGCACTCTAATTAGGACTTATCATTCAATGCTCTCGTTACTCTTTCTCGCATGATCGTGTGCGGTGAATGCTCGACAAATAACGCCACACACACACACACACACACACACACACACACTCACACACACACACACCTTCCGTTTCATGTAATGTAAAAGATCGTAATAAGGACGTATTGTAAATATTTATAGACTGTAATGTGAACTGTGATGTGAACAATACGCTGAGTACGTCATTACATTATGGATATCTTACTATCTTGAGGGGACACCTAACTATCTCTTCAATATCTCGATAAACACAGGACAGTCGTGAAAAAGAAAGTGTGCTTTATTAGTTGCAGAATGTTTTTTTTCACTATGTTAACATCTAAAAATATTTTCATTACGCCCAGAGATACTTTTTCTTGTGAAATGTCCTAACAAATTTTGTACATCTTCTTTGCTGCTTTTACTCTTAAATATTGCACCTTAAAGAAACCAGCACTTGCAGTAGGGAAAATAAAATTTGCAAGGTGAAATGTTCTGTCGATTGCCACACATGTTTGTGCTTTTCGTGGGATAATTATTGTACGATAATGAAAAATAGGGAAAGCTTGATGCAAAAATGTTTAGAATTTGCTCGTGCATTCCATGAAATTAAGAAATAGATTTCAGTGTCTTGCATCATGCGAGAGGTAATTAACTATTGAAAAATGTCAAGCAAGATAAGCTGGTCACAAATGGTAAAAGTGGAATTTCAAAATGTTCAATGGTATGTACCTATACACTGTTAACTTTTAACATATATATTTTGATATGTCATGCATTTCGTTGCAAGACTATAAATATAATCTTGTATTCATTTCATATGAAATTTCAAAAGGTTTTGAACACTCCTAAAGGGTGGTTTCTGATGTCGCAAATATTCGATAATGCTAAACTCATTGAATATTTGTTGTATTTACTTACATTATTTGAACACTTATTTAATATTCTATTCCTATTTTCCGTCTGCCTGCTTTGTACACACACACACACACACGGATATATACCGCTTAAAGTCAAAGGATTTATCTGTGTGTAAGACGGACCTAAGATGCAGTTTTGTTGCACCACTTAAAGATTTTGCCACCCCATATTTTTAATTATTTTGCCAGGAACAACTTCTGTTTTTATAAATTCTAATTTACTAGGATTTACAGCTTCACAGATTTCTTCTGCGATACAATTTGTCAGTATAAGACAGAATGTCATGGGAGCACGAAACTTATTTCTCAGTCGATATAACTGTTTTCGAGGTGTCTCAGACCTCTTCTTTAACAATAAATTGGTCACGTCTAACCTATTTATCTTTCTTTTCTGTTTGGAAACTCTTTTGATAGTTCTCTGTTTGGCAGAAGTTGGAAATTTTATTCTCAGTTTTCTAGTCGTTGGTAGGGGAACATAACTCATTCTCGATACTTCATTAGAACTCGTATCTTCAGCTACATGCACTCCAGTTCCTTCCGTGTTTACACGTAGATGCATGGTCTTGTTTTTAATGGACAGCCTGTGTTTTTTTAGATTTGTCAGTACTCTTTCTCGCCGTTCTTCTGTTTCCACAGCTGAACGTAAATCTGTTAGTTTGTAATAACTTTTGGTTATCCTAGTTTCCGCCTATAGCCAGTTACTTCCATCTTTAGCTTTCTTCCTCTCTATATTCTGTTTGTCACTGAGCGTGCGTTTTAGCCATACCTTCTACAAACGAAACGTAAGCATCATTATTATTGTTACTATATAGTATTGTTACATAATAACACACCGTAAATAATGGTAATAACATTGAAGTGATTATTAGTTATTTATTATTATTATTATTATTAGTAGTAGTAGTAGTAGTAGTAGTAGTAGTCCCTTTTCAGTATTTATTATTATTTTTACTTCTGGTATTCTGGTTACTTTATATTAGTGGTTTTAAAGCTTTGGTGATGCTTGTATTGTACGTGAGGAAAACAAGCGTATATTTACATCACATATATTAGACATGTAAGTACTTTGTAATATATAAAGTAATTATTTTTTATCTGCAATAAGTGTATCTAAAACGCTCATATTTCGAACTAACAACTTGAAACTCGTTGGAATATATTTATTACATGCGATAATCATGTTAATTAAATCGTATCTCTGCACAATACAATAACAGTGTTATGTGTCTTACATTTCTTCTAGAAACTAGACTTATATTTCAACAACAAATAGCTTTCAAATGCCACAAAATCTTCCGTTTAAAATTTACGAAAGCAGTCTTTCAAAGATGTAAACAATAAAATCTGAATGAATAAATGAGCATGTTTCTGTTTGTATTCTACATGACGAACTTATGAAATTTACGTGACACTGCTTTGCAACGTCATAACTTATATAGAATAATGACATCTCCATAACTAACCACTGATGTATGCTATACTAAACCTATATTAAAATAAGTTTATTTATTTATTTAAAATACGGTAGGATTGAGTATAACACAACGTTAAAATATATGATGAAACCAACATACTTTCCGTGTCAGGTCTTCAAGTCCATGCCTATCAAAACGACAAATTAAGCGTCTGAATACTCGTTCAGCTTCATCATGTCAACATGATGCAAGCAGAAATGCGTCTCGTAATACTGTAGCATAAAATACGTTTCATATGTTAAAGGCTATTCGGCATGTTATTTTGTATTTATATGGTTAATGGATGTCTTGCATTGTAAGCATTCATATCGGTAGTAGGCACCGTCAGGAGTGAGATAAAGCGTCACGTATGATTTCGTTTCTTAAATGGGTCGCTACTGATCCTTGGTATGAAATCTTCCATGGAAGAGTAGAAACGTTTTGTCATGTAAGTCTTTTATTGTATTACATAAAGTATATGTAATACATAAAGTATATAATACACTGTAAGTATATATTAGAATGTTTCAATTTATTAAACTATATTTCATTATTATCATGTATGGAAGTCGTGCCAGGTAACACACAAGCGAAAACTTGGGACACAACAATTAAGCAAATAAAACTAACTTTCAAACAAACATACAAACTGTATGCTGTACTTTGTATTGAAACTTTTGTTCTCACACAAAATGACACCATATACTACGTTAAAACAGTTTTTCAGTTAAGTTGTTAAGTTTTCAAGCCCTTAATGTTACATCATTTGGATTACTATTTTACCATTTGAGGACATTGCTCATCTTATGTTTAAAAAGGTATTTAAAATTGATGAAAAATAAATGTACAACGCGTTATGAAACTTAAGTGAAAGACTCAAATGACTATCATTTAAAGATAGAGTAAAATATAATAAACTTGTCCCAATATGCAAGGTTGAAAACATTCCGGCACCAGTTTATCTTAATACTGTTACTCCAGTCGCGAAATTCATAGTCAAATCATACTCTTCTTTAAAAAAAAAAGATCAACAGAGTATCCCAAAATGCAAGACTGAAATGTTTAAAAGTAGTTTTACATACAAGGATGTTTAAAAATGGCATATCTTACCGATATTAAATCTTGTACAAACTATCCGTTAAGGCAGAAATTTAATATATTCTTTTCAACCTATTCTAAACGTTTTTTGATGTTTAACGACCTTGCTATATTGCATATATTGTATTGCCTCCAGACTGTGATAATACATATCTTATGTAGTTCATGTATTTGTTCCATATGATACGAGTTATGTATATTTTAATTCATCTCAATCATATTGTTATTATTATTATTATTATTATTATTAGTAGTAGTAGTAGTAGTAGTAGTAGTAGTAGTAGTAGTGATTTCATTTGTTCGTTCCAACCTATATTAAACAATTTATGTTTCTCACAAAAACAAAAGTCTGAAAGAAAAATATAGTTTGTCATACCTTCTGCTGAATACAAATTCACGACAAATGCGAATATCAAATTCGAACAGTTTGACGATACTGTAATATGTCGTCAAATAATTGATTATAAGGAGCTCAAACTCCACGTACCCTTTGTCTTATTTTACAATACGTCTTACACACCGCAATCAATGATTAATATCCTGTTTCACAATACATCATTGTTTAGATGTTTTACATTTTAACTAACACGTACACAAATTAGAATGCCTTTCAATTACTCTTTCAGATGTCCGACAAGAGCAATATTGGGTAGGACCAATCGTTGTTTCTGTCTTCCTCGTCATTTTTGGAATTTTAATGTTAGTCACGGTTTGGCGAAAAGACAAAACGAGAACAATAGGTACAGCACTCTAGACTCAACCTATTCTCTTCATAGTATATCTTTGAATAACACAAAATACAGGTATTAAACTGGATATGATGTTGCCAAATGGCCAATTAACTTCCTTGGTCACAAAAGGTTTCGTTCCTGCTAGCAAAAAATAATCGAAACTTCCTAATTTATCCACAATGACAGCTGAAAATTATGGAGAATTCAACTTTGAATCAATGTTGTTAACACAAATAATATTGCAAGAAATATATTATTTGAATAATATTTTCATAGTGAGCTAAATAATTGAATACCTAATTTATTTGCACTTGATAAGTACGATCGGTATGACATTATGACCGATATTTTCCCTACCTTGAAACAATCAAGCGTGCATAGAAACAAACAAGCAAGAATGCAAGCAAGCAATAACTCTGACATTGCGTTTGTACACACTATATAGCAAATTACTACCTTACATTTTGAAAGTGAGAAAGCTAGAAAATTCAATGTATACATTTAGACTGCCAATCAAATTCCCAAGAGCTCGTTTTCATGGCCTTTTAGACTAGTACGTTAATGACGAATGTAAGCATCAATGTAACACTACAGAAACTTGAGTTTATATATTAGAAACGTCGCAAGCCAAAAATGATGTATGTCTCAAACTCAATACACAAACTGGGAAATGTGCTGAATTAGTGTATCAAGGTCCGTTCAGCACCTACAATTTAATTTATCACAACTCTACATTGTCCATGATATATATATATATATATATATATATATATATATATATATATAGAGAGAGAGAGAGAGAGAGAGAGAGAGAGACAGAGACAGAGAGACAGAGACAGAGACAGAGACAGAAAGAGAGAGAGACAGAGAGAGAGAGAGACAAAGAGAGAGACAGAGAGAGGGACCGACCGACCGACAGACAGACAGACATAGAGGTTATCTTTCCCTACGTTAATACCGAATACATTTCATCGAGTGTTACCAAAAAAACGATTTATAATATATAGTCTTTGATACCACAAGATGAAATATCTCCGGTATTAATGTAGGAAAATGAAATTTTATTTTTATTATATGCCAAACTTGCCCCAGAACCTAAGTTTAGATGATTGAACTCGCTCATCGGTACAACACTCTCACGCACAACCCTCTTTTCGTAAATTTACCCCATTTTCATAGCCTGATCATCAACTGTACGTGGCTTAAGAAAGCCGTTGGATTGGGTTGACCTAATCTTTCGCAGGAAATTACATTTTTGTCATTATGTAAACGATTTGACCCTATCTAAAAAAACAAACAAGACAATCGTGTCCGTTTCAGCAAGGTATCACAGCCGGTTTGTCGTTGTTGGCAAGGAAAGGAAGGAAAATAACTTCCGAGAGATGCTAAAGACGTTTGGCCAAAATAATTTACCAAACATTAATTGCCTTGTCTGAAATGTAAGGCAGTTTCTATTTGTTTGTTCTAGCTCAAAAAGTACTCGTTTTTTGTTGTTGCAGGCACAACTTTTGCAGGCACACACAATCAAGGGTCGCATGATATCATGGGAAATCTTATATTTTTTACATGTGAAAATGTAGGAATGGAAAAAATATGAAAAGTATTTCACCATTAATTCTGTGTTTCAAATTTAAGTATTATATATATATATATACAATAAATCTAGGACGTATCTGCCCGTTCTATTACAACACAACTCTCTTTAAATCACGTAAAAATGTTTCGCACTTTTGTATCATTTATAGACTTGCTCTGACCACTGTGTTTCATCAGTTCTGTTCAGTTTAATAAATTGTGTTTAGTGATTGATTAAATTTTAAACAAATTCTTAAAAAAATAGTACATTTTTCCCACGGTACGGTGAAAATACTTCTGTTCGTTAGAAGTATGGACCATCTTTACTGTCATGATATTTAATGCCACAATCTACCATCACTATGCAAAACGTTGGTTACCTTAACCATAAAATAATACATAATATTACTTCGAATTTATATCCTTTGTCCTTGTTTTGAGAAAGTGTAATACTGCTTATGCTGCATTCCTCAATAGCTCATTTGTGAAGCACAGCATAAACGAATAGAACCAAAAATTTCTTTGACAATACATATCCACTGCTATATTGTTTCTCCTCGAATGAAGCGATCTCTTGGACTTTTGAGTTGAGCTTATATAGTGGTTTATTTTATCTAAACGAGATAACAAATTTAAACTGCTATAAACTGCGAAGACTCATTCATTTAAGTATAAAGGACTATCAGAATTAAGGTAAGCAATATTCTGTTCTCGGTATAATGTAATTAATATACGGCTTTTAATATATTCCGTCTCATCTTTGCGATATTTTAAAAATGACATCTTCCTCTCCTACCACAAAATAAATAAATAAATAAATACTTCGTGAATAAAAGATATATCCAGGATTCATTTAAAACATGACCAATTGTACACAAGCATTAGGTGCCAAAAATTAATTAGAAATTGAGGTGGTCTGGGAGAAAATACTAGCACTATCCTGAAGTCCATGTTCACACTTTATACTGGGTAATCTGGTTTCTTTCTTTTTATAAACTATCACGTAGCCATCCATCAACCCATTACTCTCCCGACAAAGCTTCATGGAAAACACAAGCCACTGGACAAGCTTTTCTGTGGTCCCAAAAAGCAATTTTTTCATATTTTTTTTATTCTGATTTTGTAAAAATAATGGCATAGCGTATTTTCCTTAGAGACCTTTTGCGACCGTATTTTCACAAATTGTATTTAGGACGGCTTCTACAGCCTTTTCTTCATATCTTCTTGAGGATCACTGTTAAAAACCTTTCATCACAGATGTTTGAAGACTTAATGTAATAAAGACAAATTCATGTATCTTACGAAAATATGAAGACTGTTAGCGACGACCATTTTGTTGCAAAAATGTTGTCCCCACTCCTCAAACTAGAAGTGTAGAATACGTCGGCATATTCCTACAGGCAGTTTTAAAGTTAAGGGGTTAAAAAAATTTAAAACGGAAAAACAAACCAGACTGATTTGGCGCCCCGCCGAGGACGACATCAGCATCGCTATATTTCGTAATGTTCTCCAAATGAGATGAAACAAAAGCTACTCTGTAGTTGCCCACTATAATAGTTCGAAGAAGAAAACTGTCCTCATTTACATTCAGGATTATCTGTGCGGCAACAGCTATACAGTTAAACCGGGAATGAATTCCAACCCTACTATTGCGTAGAATTCATCATGCCTTTGAAATTCAGAAAGCACATTTTAGCCTATCAGCGGCCTTCATTATCCGGCATAGTTTATTTAATATTCCACCAAACATAGGTAATAGCGCCTAGAACTATTAGTTGCATGTGACCAGCTACAACTGTCTATATGGCACATACATTGGAATAGTATACATCTAGAAGAAGTTGCTCTAAGAGTTTGAACTTAATTTAATAGCACTTTATTCAGTATTCACACATCATATATAATAAAGAGAAGAGTCATTAGTTAACGAATTAAATGACAATAAAATATACATACAAAATATGCAAAAGTTGATTACTAATGACCTGACTGATCTAGAAATTGTTACAGATTCAAGCGAGTTGTTTCGGCTATATGTAGGACAGACAGACAGTGAAGTGTCTCGGAAAGAACTAGAAAGACCTAACAGACTCTTACATGTTACAGCAATGCAAGTCAGAGTATCTAGAAAGACTATGAGATTAGAGTGTCCTAAAAACCCACAAAAAGAAAATTTTGGACCAAACCTCCAAGACGACCCTTACAGTACCATTGATGAGGTATCATTGGACGTTCTGTCTCTCTCTCTCTCTCTCTCTCTCTCTCTCTCTCTCTCTCTCTCTCTCTCTCTCTCTCTCTCTCTCTCTGCATTTAATAGTGAAGTAAATATTTTGTTCTGTCCAGTATCACACCATTTCAAACTGTACACAATTTCAGCTCTGAAGCCACAGCTGTCATGAAGATAATCAAACTTGTAAATTGTTGAGACACTGCCTCCATCAACAGTCCCATTTCTTTCCAAACCATGTAAACTACGTATTCACTGGCCTGTTATTTTCTTGGTTTATTCAAAATAATAAATCAGTCTCTTGAAATATATATTCATTTTTCTTCAGGGTGCCTTGTCGTACTTCAATCACAGGATTGACAATGTAATAGACGAACATTCACATGAAACCAGAAGGAGTACTGAATATGTATTCTATGAGTGTGCCCGTTCTATAGAAATGTGTCATTTTGAGACAGCCGATGTACATGAAACTGATGAAACCTATATAACCCCAGTCACTGATCTCGTCCGTTCGTTTGAAGTATTTTAGGATGAGGAAACTGATGTGCTTGATACAGATCATGCCTACCTAACTGTAATCGATGATTCTGTAAATCCTATTGAAATATGTCCGGTTGAAGAAACTGACGCGAGGGAAACAGATGAAACATACATAACTCCAATTAATGGGTCACAGTTAGGATCCGTGAATCCCTAAACAAGTTACGAATAAACAGACATGCAGAAGAAAATAGTTTTATCTCTGAAATATCAGCTGTCCCAACTGTTGTTTGATTGTAAATCAGTATCCCATGTGTTTAGAACTTTAACACATATACTGATATTTAAGGAAAACAATTCTGATCTCACTGGATGGAATAAATTAAACACGAAGCGAAGAAATAAAACTAAGTATCTCACAGGACTTTGACCAATATCATCTATGTGATGTACAACTTTCATTCATTTTAAAAAAGAGTCATGAATATATTGTCTTTATTAGTCATCCTGTTCTCGTTGAACACCCATAATTTTGATTTCCGTATGGTCAATATATGTTATAACATCCGTAAATTGCAATTAGGTGTATCGTATCATATTCCAAAACGGTATAATATAACTTTATTTTGAGAATGGGTATATTTAAGCAGGTGATCGTCTCCAGCATTTAGTATTTAATAAGTTATCACAGCTAGCACTTAAATATGCCATTTCTGTTTATCAAACCGACAAAAAAAAATGCACTAATGTTAAAAAGGTCAGCTTAATTAGCTGTTCTATAGAGATTTTTCGGGTTAATTCAAAGTCATGTGAACTCAATCCGATTTCGACATTAGCGCTGCTTGATCTATATTTTGGTGTTCCACAAGACTCTTTATCGGCCCAATTCTCTTGTATACTATACACTCAGCCGCTTTCAAGTTTCATAGATCGACGTCCGGTGTCTCACCATTTGTCTGCTAATGACAATCAAATAAACAAATCTAGCTGCCCAATTGACACTGAGGCTATTGTTAAACGTGTAGAGAGGTGCATTTCCGATTTGAAGTCATGGATTATATATAACCAACTGCAGATACACGATGATAAAACTGAAGCCATCCTGATCGCCAGGCAAAGACTTTCCCATTCACATCCTTGACCTCAAACAATAAGAATCAGCAACAATAACATTAAATTTACACAAGTACGAAACCAAGATGCCACTCTCGACAGCACGTTTTCGTCACTCCAACATGTAATTAACATATGCAAGACTGCATATCTGGACCTGTGACGCATCAGCCCCATTGCCACTAAAACACTTGTCTGTTCATTAGTACTCTCAAGACTGGACTATTGCAATTCACTTCTATCTAGTTTGTATCTACTAATCAAAATACAAAAAAACATTCAGAACACGGCTGCTCGGATCATCCTTAGAGTATGTAAAACTGAGCATACCTCTCCCTGCTCTGTAACCTTCACTGGCTACCTGTTCTATCCAGAATCAAACACAAAATATGTACATTATGGTATATTTCGTTGACTGACTCTAGTCCGATATCATTATCTGACCTCACCTAGAAACTTGCGCTCCTCTTCCAAAACTCGTACCATCATTGTTCCCATTGTTAAAGCGAAGTTATATGAACAACGTTCTTTTGAGTACCAGGGCACAGATACGGGGAACAAATTGCCCATAGATCTTAGACACAAGCAGACTGTGATCTCATTCAAGGGTGCTCTTAAAACTCATCTCTTTTGACTACAAGAACAGACTTAAAGACACAGACCATTGCCATGTCACGACATTATCGAGGAGCAGCTCATGATCACTGTAATCTACGCTTCAAAGATCCGGACTTCATCCTAGTGATCGCGCATAATCTTCGAGGATAGGATGGACATTATTTCCTGGCAGCACTGAGTCATCCGCGATTCAAACCACTTCTCGACGAAGTGGGAACTCAAATCAAATGCGTCCCCAACAATTTTGAAAAGTTCATGTCGTTCTCAATTCGGCCTTTCCGATTCATCGATTCGTTTCAGTTCATGTCGGCATCGCTAGAAGAACTCGCTAAAAACTGTCCTCAGTTTGCTCATCTGGAAAAAGAATTTGGTGACAAGGCGGACTTGCTCAAGCAAAAAGGAGTCTATTAATACGAATACATCGTTGCGTAGTCAAGATTTGAAAAAACGTCGTTGCCACGTCAAGACGCCTTTTATTCCCTCTTACATCTCTCAAGCATCACCGACGACGAATACCAATACGCGTGCAAGATATGGAAATAGTTTGATTGTCAAACTCTCGGACATTATCATGACCTGTACTTGAAAACTGACCTGCTCCTACTCACATATGTGTTCGAAAATTTCAGACGCACGTGCTTAAATCATTACCAACTCGATCCACTCTGGTAGTTCCCAGCACCAGGACTCTCCTGGAGTGCTCTCCTCAAACAGTCCAGAGTGACACTAGAACTCTTCAACGATCCAGACATGTTCATGTTCACCGATCAGATGGTACGAGGAGGAATCTCCGTCATAAGCACAAAACATGCCGTTACTAGCCACAAGTACATGAAACACTACGATCCCACCAAACCGCCATTTTACATCCTCTACCTCGATGCCTGGACCATGTCACAACCGCTACCCGTAGGAGATTTTCACTGGATCACCGAAGAACAGTTTCTTGAGGAAAGACAATCGGTACACCACGACGACTTGGGCTATTTTGACGAAGTTGACCTTGAGTATACACAACATCTCCACGACGCTCATAACGATTACCCCTTCTGTGCTCAACAAAGTCACCAACTTGATGCCCTCTCTCCACAACAATTACAACAAAAAACACCAGTTCAGACTTGGAGATGCCAAGGTGAAACAAACTGGTACCCAATCTCAGCAACAAAACCAAATACAAACTACACCATCGACTGCTCGAACAAGCTCTACAACACATACTCGTTCTTGACAAATTTCATCGTGCTCTCAAGTTTCGTCAGTCACCGTGGATGAAACCCTAAATCGGCTTCAACACAACACAACGAGCCAGTGCCACCACAGACTTTGACAAAGACTTCTTCAAACTCATGAACAATAGCGTCTTCAGAAAAACCATGGAAAACACCTGACATCGACAGAAAACCGAAATCGTCAATCACGTTCGACGATGAGACAAGTTCATAACCAACGATGTCTTTCTCCACGTGAAAATCTTTGACGAAGAACTCGTCGCCATTGAATCAAGAAAAACTAATCTCAAACTTGATAAATCCATGTACGTCGGGGCAGCTGTTCTCGCGCTCTCCAAGATGCTCATGCTGGAGTTTCATTATGACTTCATCAAACACCAGTAGGGAGACAAAGCCAGACTATTCATGACCGATACAGACTTCCATCCACACAGACAACTCTTCGATCTTAGTGATTATCTACAAAACAGTCCATTCCACTGTGACGACAATAAAATGTACCCGAAAAATTCAAAGATGAAACTCATGGCATACCCATCACGGAATTCATAGGACTTCGAGCTAAAATGTACTACATCACTCTTGACGATGGCAACGTCGTGGAAACAGCCAAAGGAGTCAAACAAACCGTCACTGTCAAAATAGCCACCCACTAACATTACATACAAGCACGACAAGGACATATGCATTACTACATCATGAGAACTTTCAGATAACAGCAACACAAAATATCTACAATGCTCATCCACACAAATGGACTATGTCTCTTTGATGACAAACGTTACTCCATCGATAGAACTCACACACTTGCCCATGGACACAAAACGACCACAAAATTGTGAGCCACAACCCATTGGGAAAAGGTGTATCAGGGAGACAGATGAGCAAGAAAAAATGAGCAAGAACTCCCATTAACCTTTACTACTTATGGTCAATAACTTAATCATATGCTGACAGAGTTTATAACGTGTGTATGTGTGTGTCTGAGAGAGAGAGAGAGAGAGAGAGAGAGAGAGAGAGAGAGAGAAATAAAGAACGAATGAAATAAAAAGATCCCTATTCTAACGCAATAGATCTACATCACGTCCCACTGTAAACAATGTAATTTTATTCCAAGGTTTTACGAGCCTACAACCAGAGATGGGGTGTTATAGCACGAGTTAATGGTGATTTTGTCAGATTTAGGTCTTATAGGGCAAATAATTTAAGCAAAAGTGAAATTAAAACCTAACTGAATCTGTATTCTTAGCATTACAATGAATATCAAGTTAGTTAGGATGGATGTAGCTGACGTAAAGGATTGCTTAAAATGTCACATTTACCTTCTCATCTATAATGGTGGACTCTGCTGGTTTGTCATTGGAAACGGCAGCATGAGGACCTTAGTACATTTATGAATTTAAGGAAATAAAAGTCGATAAGTATAGTGAAGTGCTTAAATAACCATTTTGATATAGACAGCTTAAGAGCTATGGATTAGCAGATATCTTCATCAAGTAAGTTAATTTATGTTTATTCATCGACTTATAGTTCCTCCTTCTCTCTCTCTCTCTCTCTCTCTCTCTCTCTCTCTCTCTCTCTCTCTCTCTCTCTCTCACACACACACACACACACACACACAATTATTGCTTTTCCATTACACAGTAAAGTATGAAAATCTGGACTTGTTAAAATATTATTTATTTTGCAAATAAAAAAGCACTAGCTACAATATTTATATCAGTCAAGGGCGTAACGTCTTTAAAGGGTTTAGTTTTAAGGCTTTATTTTGGACGGGAGTGATGATGTAACTCTGACAGCTCCTGACGGATGCATAATCATAAGTCCGTCCACACACACACACACTCGCACACATGTACATTTTTTAACAGAAATATTATCTATATATATATATATATATATATATATATATATATATATATATCATTTAATATGACCAATATATCAAGGCGTTGTTTGCCCTATTTTTGTTGGGGGGGGGGCATTGTATTGCTATTGTTGTTCTTGTCTCGTGTTTGTCACCGTCCTTTGTAGGTATTTTACGTGTGCCCTATTATATTTTGCCGATTTAATATCTACCTCCCAGAGAAAAGAGTAGCTGACACAAAATATATTCTTAGACGCACTAAATCTTCTTACGGATACCTTTGTGAAACACACGTACAAAATAGCATAAGATTTTCTCACGCTTAAAACTTACGAAAATTATTTGCGTACATTTGCATCGCGTGGTGAAACGGGGTCCTGTTCCTTAATATGTAATGTACACAGGTTTGAGCAAATAATTTATTGTCATTATTGTTGTTACTATTAAATGTTAGGTCGATCTCTAATGTACAATTGTATCAACAATGTTTTTCTGCGCAGATCAAACACACACCATCTTGATCCACAAAGGAAAAATGAATATGTATCAGCCGTTTATTATGGCATGGCAAATACACAGGCGTAATCGATCTCAAATCACCTGGTTCCACGGTTGGTGGAAACCCATGCAGTATGTAACTTGCTTTCATCACTATTTCTTATGGAGTTACATTGACTTTCGCTGTTGAGGTAATTCTCACAATGTCTGGCACGATATCATATCCCACACGCAGGAATTATTTATCATCTGAAATGTATCCAGGCCAAACTAAAACTGATCTGTAATGACGATCATGCAATATCAACCGTATACGTTTGAGATTCTATGGCGATGACAGAACTGAGTGTTGGTTCATGGGAACGCATATACATTTTTGAGTATTTGCCAGTCAACACCGAAAATATTCGTCGAATATCTTCATTAGTCGATTCTATGTCGTACACGCCAGAGGGAAGATCGATAGTATGCCTGTTCGGACCAGTAAAAAGCAAACATTAATCGAGTGTTGGTTGATGGGCAGGTAAAGCTTTAGAGTCTTTCCCAGTCAACACTGAAATTTTTCGTCGAATTTCTTCATTCATAGATCCTATGTCGTACACGCCAGACGGAAGTTCGATAGTATGCCTGTTCGTGCCACTGCCTGCAGAAAACACAAATTAAATGTTTGCGGGCAGACCACCAAAAGTGTGGGATCGGATATTAGGCCAACGGTTGTACACCTGGGATCTTATGTGTGCGTGTTACATCAGCGGTCACAGGTGCAGAAAAAATCGTACTTAATTATGCTTTCGTGGAGGAAATTGTGATCACTGAGGTTATGCTCTGGGTTGTTTCCATCGATCTTCTGCATCGATGTATATATGTATATATTTCACGCAGCACACGCACTGTCTCAATTGTGTCAAAACTCATTATCGGGAAACGAACCTCGTTCGTCATATATATATATATATATATATATATATATATATATATAGAGAGAGAGAGAGAGAGAGAGAGAGAGAGAGAGAGAGAGAGAGAGAATGAATATCTCCAACAAGTAAAGTATCAGCGTACGGTATGCGTCACTGTCCATAAGATCAATAATGAATGTGTGTGTGTCATTTGGATTCTTAAGGTAGCTTTAATATGAGTTCAATCATATTGCTAGGATGTCTGCAGTGATTTCTAGCGCTGGGGCATCATGCTGCAGACATGTATCCTCGTGTCCCACCCAGTAATATTATCGTGATACCAGAATATCGTGATATCCTTGGTGCGTTAACAAGCTGGAGGAGGTGATTCTTCTGTTCTCACGTGTGGTCGGCGGCATACCAAGTCAAATTAGTGTTTCCAAGGCCATGAGCGTCAATACGACGTAATATCATCAGCATGTTACGGTTGTCACTGAGCACTTTTGGCACATGAGCTTATCATTGATTCACATAGATGACGTCCGTGTTCTGTGTTGGCCTGCTGAAAATATTTGTGCGGAATGTACTTGATTTTAACATCACAAGATTGTTTTTATTTGTGTCCAAATTGGCAGTGGTAGGGGCTTCGTGAATGGTGGAAACGAAATCAATGGTGGACGTCAAAGTCGTTTCCTTTCCAGTTTCCGTGGACTCAAAGGCGTCTTGGTGTTGTTACCACTTTTCAAAGCTTTTTGGACATCTTTTTAAACATCATAACACGGTTAATCATCAGCTGACAGTGCAGTCAGGTACAATCCATCCCAGGTTAACCATCGTAAAACCATTTTCAGCAATAATGGTGTTTTAATGAGCCAGCGAGCCAAATGATAATCGCACGTACTGAGCTTGGAAACATGGTTCCGTCGCCATGTTTGGAAGGTTTAGATGCTGCTCGTGCTCCTACCAAAATCAATCTCAAATTTTCTTTTGCATGATGCCATTAAATAATTGTCTGTCGTACAATTCGATAAAGTATTATTATTGTGTTTGATGTCGCGCCAAAGCACGTACCATAAATCCAACTCGAGTTCAAACACGTAATGGGCGAGCTGCGATTTCGGGAACTTGTGCCCGGTGTGGACCAAAGACGTTTGCGTTTATTAAGAAAGGTCTAGACGTTTTAAAAAAAAAATGTCATCGGGGGCGGTGATATCGCCGCTGTATTAACAACATTACCAGGGCACCATAGAGTAAATATACCGTTCAAAGTCATCTTCCTGGATACAATTAATATCGGCCTGGTACAGGTAAGGACTGGTGAAACACCTGTCAATCGCGTTGATATCGCTTGTTACCGACATGACCTTGCTTATATAGCATCCAAGGATATCCGTGCACTCGGCTGTGCCGATGTGGCTCTGATCCATGACTTGAATGCGAATAATCCAACATTGGGAGAACGAATCGCACGATGGTTCATCAAACTAGGCATGAAAGCCAAGATTGCACTTGGTGTCATTCATTAAAACTAAAGGTACACCAATTCAAACAATACAAACAGTGCACAAAAGAAGCGAGATACTATCCAAAAGATACTATTGCCCGCGTGGGTGTTGAGGAGGTGAAGCCGCCGTGGAACAGTTAGATTGTGTAGCCAATGTCAGCTGCGCTCGGTATGGTCAGTAGACATATTTGCCATTTCGGTATGGATTGATACTTCAAGACAACCAACCCTTTACCTGTTGGGTCCATCATCACCTGGTCTACCAAAATCTTCCAGCCTTGCATTTGTACGAGAGTAATTGCGAGTCGTTCCATCAGATACGGAACTGCCACCAGGGATCGTTTTTTTACACGTTAACGGATGTCCTCAGTGCGCAAGTGTACCAACATCAATCCGTCGTAAATTGGTTTCTCACAGTATTATAACCAAACGCGTAATTGGTGATACAATCGGAGAGTATCCATCTCTTTGTATCGAACGGGAACAAACTCACCTTGGTACATTGGTATACACCCATGCGATGTTTCTTGGATAGGATCAAATTTGCCGTTTGTGCAAATTCAGGACCTTCTCGAAGACACTCCAGGTACAGTTCGTGCTTGAGATCTTTTTGGATCACCTTAGAACTTTTTAATGCTCTAGGGTCCGATCACAGTCGAGTACATTTGAGGCAGCAGTCCCACATACTCTTCGATTAGTTTACCCGAGCATTCGTCTTTGAATTTGTCAGCCACATGTTTATTGGCGTTAATAAACAGCAGATGTTCTTTCGGATACCTGCTGAAATCATTTTCGTTGACCAAACTTGGTTGTGCCATGTCCGCCTACACATCATCAGTGGTGAAATCCATCAACAACGGGTCAATGTCGGTGTACAGCATCTTGGACCGATCCTAATAACACGGTTTGATCTTGCCACAGTAGAACTCGTACATGAGCAATTTCGATAACTTCTGCACGGACCATCCAACAAAGATTAGTTTTGTTGGTTTTGAACGGGAAGAAGTCCACCATCAACGATTTTTCTGGATTCATTTGCTGGGTTTGCGATGAGCCTTCTAAGTTTCTCTTGCTCACTATCATCATCACGGACAAGTTTTCCCAAACACGGCGTTCCTGGTAAAATCGAAGCACTCGATGGATTTTGGCCACAGGCATGCCCAATCGCAAGTACAACTGTAGCTTTCTCACGTGCCGTACATATTTTTGTTTTTGCCTAAGACTCTGTACTAATTTGGTGCATTCGGTGTATTTGCGTCCGAATTCATTAACGATTGAGGACTGACACAGGGACAACCACTTATAGGGCATCGACAACGCTCTTGGGGCAGCGGATAATAGTTGTGAGCCTCGTGTAAATGCTCGGGATATTCCAGGTCAACTTCAAAGAAGTATCCGTTGTCAACGTAGATGATATTATCACGGACGTCATTTTGTAGATCAATGTGAGCAGGATCAATCCAATGAAAAATCCCCCAACCGTAAGTGGCTGCATCATGGCCCAGTCTTAAAAGTGGTTGGGATCAAGATATATGATGTACTGTTAGGAGAAGCGGGGTCATGCCCGTCCACGTTTGGGCTATTGGCACGAGAGTATCTGTGACTCGCCATGGATATTCCATCACGAAGTGATCGCTCGATAAAGTGATCAATGTTGGTGATCAATGTTCGTGAGCAATTCCAACTCGATTTTGGTTTTGTACAACAACACATCCAAACCCACATTTAACCCAATCATTCATGTACTTATACACGTGTTTTCTCGACAGCAGGTCAGCATTGGTCGGACAATACTTGCGATCGATTTTGAATTTACCCGACTAGAGATTGCTCACTTAATTGTCCAAGGACGAATCCAAAAACTAACGAATCGATATACTGCAGTTGGCCCAACCAAACGTATTCTATTTTTCCATGTTGTTGGGGATAACATTAATCGGTGACTCTTATGCCATATATACTGTTTCTGTGATCACGTGACCATCGTACCCACACAAGTTGTGAAACACGACAAGGATTTTAGTATTGTTGGGGTAAATATTATGTTGCATATCACGTGCGATGTGTGATGTGCCTCTGTACGCACCATTAACATGGCAGTGATCATTCAGTATGTCGTCGCAAAATTAGCATTGAATGGCTGCAGAAAACTCCCGAATGTTATCACCGTTCATACATGTGTCTCCTAGTTAATTAATCTGCTGCCGAATCCATCTCGCTGTGACTTCAATCGATTTAAGAAACACCACCACTGCGTACGAAGTGCAAGCGCCCTGAGCATTCTGGGCATCACAAAAGACTGGTTACTCTGTATTTTCATCACAACGTTCTACTTATTTAAACAACCCGCATAACATTTGTTCAGCGACTTGCACTGTTCGATTGATATCAGACACATTTATGTCAACTGAAACATTCAAGCATTCAAAATCCTCGTAGATGATACAAGTTACTTTCACCTTTTGCTGCTCTGCATTAAATCTGATAGTGGTTTTACCTGGTTCTGACATGATTGTTCGCTTTGTTTTTTCGCTAATCCCACCACAGTAAAAGTCATGGTTGGTGAGCAGTTGTTGGGAGTTGATTACATTCATGCAAGTCTGAATAAATATTTCTTGCTGTGATGCTTGATGTCGGTTAAGTAACCAATCAAACTTCTTTATCCAAACATAGTGCGATACCAATTCTGATTTTGTTTCATTTCTCTAAAGAGCAGCAAATCAATCTATGTTCGTTGATGATGTCCAGTGGATAAATACTTTTGTAGTAAGTAATCACATTAACAGCGACACACGAATTAAGTGTTTATAATGATGTAGTATGGCCTTGGTCACTTGCACAGGAAATTCAATATCACCAACGTTGTGTTCGCCCAGATGTTGTTGATATTTTTAGGCATATCTTGGTGATCATCAGCCGGATATAATGCTGACACAGTTGCCCATTCGAAACATCGGTTGTCAAAATTCTTAACGTTGATAACAGAGCCAGTCTGGGGTTAGGTATGTAATTGGAGACACGAAATGGATGATACGGTGAGAGATGAACCTGAACATGGGCGCATAAAATGAGAGTCCATCCCGATCCTACTTTGGTACATTTCTCCAGTGTTTCTAGAATCTTTTCAATGTTTCTGCCAATGTCATCGCTGAAGGCACTGCTGTCTTTGCGATTCAGGACTGTGCGAGTACCGCTGAGAATCCACGGGATGGTAGCTTTTATTTTTTTCCTAATCATGACTATACGGCATAACCAAGTGCGCGCTAAGGACAATGTCTGCTTTCACTCCAGCGTGGTCACAGTTTTGTCACATCGCTACGACTCCTGGCATTAGATTTGTCTGCAGTTGTCTAGAGACTTTGCATGGTGTGTAGTTGGGCAGGATAATAGCCATATGATTTTCCAACTCACCACTACAACTCACGGATCCGCCTCAGTAGCCCAACCTATTCATTACTGAGTACGACAGCAACATAACTTTTGCCAGGCGACTGTTGCATATAGCCAGTTAAACCTCCCCTCGTGAATTTCGTCCACTTTGTGCTTAATAAGAACGTCTAAAAATTTTCTCATATAATTGCATTGCCTCTTTTTTGCATCGTGGTATATTTGTCTGTAAACCAAATTGAGTTTGGTTGCCATTTCTATACTTATGGCTCCAACGCATTTGTTTCATTTACTTCCTCTTGAACATCCTCGTCACTGTCCTCATCAAAAACGTCACTTGCTTCAAACGCTGAGAGTGGGTTATCGTGTTTCGTTTGAGAGTGTACTCATTCATGCAAGATATTCAGCAGATTCTTATTAGTTGTATTTGCCTCGAAAATCTGCCCAAATTTATTTCGTTCCATTTCTTAGGTCACTGCCAAATTCAACAACTTATCAATGTGCTCTGAGTTTGTTTCGGGGAATTTGTACACCATCTTATGTGCTTTTTTAATGAACCTGTATAATGCATTCAAACGATCCAGCGATTCCGTTTATCTGTCACGCATTTGATATTCCAATAGCTTAGTAGGTTTACGCCTTTATTACAGACATCCATGAATTCCTTTAGCACTTTTTGGGAATCAATAACTGCTTCACTACTCAGCATCTGTATATCATAAACGGCCATAAGCATTTTTTCAATACTATATTTTCCTCTTCTTTTTATCGTTTACAATATCATAATATTCTATATCGCACTAAGTATTGCTGTAGGAACATCAATACACAACTTATTGTCAATATAATACAAACATTATATGTCACGAACTCCCTTATACTTAGTCACATACTTATGATAGGAGAAGGTGAATGTTTGGGACAGCGATAGTCACTCAAAGAACGAAGACAAAAAGCTGAAAATACACAAACAATATTACATTTATTGACATATTACACTAATAATGCACGAACTCTCACTCAAACACTAACACTACCTCTCGTGAGTATAATATAATGTTAAACGAAATAAGATTAACGGAAACCAAGTCGTGTTATTCAGCTCTCTTAAAATTGTACAGTTCTATCATTGTACTACGTTAGGAACTCGCCAAAGTCAGTTATCCCACTTGTATCTTGATCAGAATATCTCTCCACAGCCTGCCTCCATGAACTTTCGCAGTTTTTCATCCAAACGTCACCAATATATGTATATATATATATATATATATATATATATATATATATATATATATATATATATATATATACTGATACGTATACTACATACATTAACAGCTAAACGTGGCCACAATCGAACACTATTCACTTTTTCCAGAATTTGAAATTATATCTTTGCTTTCCTGCTTATATTTCGAATCTCACCACCACCACAACCACTGGCCAGGAAGCTCAGTCAGACCCTTATGGAGACGTGCACTCACACAGTTCTGTCCCAATCTTCGCTGCTTTATATTCCCGAAACATATCAATGTATTTATGACAAAAAGCATATCAATGTACTTTTTTATATAATCATATCTGTCTTTTAGTACAGCAGCGACTTTTAATATCTGTGATCAGTCTTCTTTGAGTCGTAATATACTAACCGAAATATGCAGATGCAATAAGCTACAACTTTTGTCCATGCCAATGAAAATATCAAATAAGATGTACCTGGGCGATGTTTGCGTGTAGGTACATCTGCATCCACACCTCTTATTACACTAACAAAGAGTACTTCTTCATTAATGATTGTAAAACCTGCAATGTCATTCAAATTTTAGATATATTTCGAACTGTTATCTTACGCAAATAAGTAAGACCTTGGCAAGTTTTCCTAAACATCCTAGAATTTACGGCAATTGATTACATTTAGGATAGTAACATAATCACAGAAATATAATGAATAAATGCAATTGAAAAATGGTCTCGACTAATCCTAGGAAATAGTTCACTTTTATCTATAATACTGATGCGGTTAAGTTTTAGTAAAGCGTTATTGCGTAAAGTATTATGTATAAGGTCTACATATTTAATATTGATTTTCGTACAGTTCAATATGATTTTATATTAAATTTATATTTTAATTTACTGCTTGGATCTAATACACAAATATACGTGTGTACCAGAGGGTGATATTTATTGTTATCAGTGGATATGGTCAGAAATTGTTAGACTGTAACAACTGTGCGACGAGAAAGATTATATCGCTTTCAAAACGAACTATAGCCATCAACTTTACAACTTTGTAAACAATCTCACACAGCCTCAATCATATACCAAGTTTTACAGTCTCTATGATCAGTTGTGTCGGGGAGGTTTCTTGACAGTCAAAAGTTCTGAAATGTCTACACATTTTATATATAATTATATAAATGAAAATGTATTTGTACCCTCCACATCCACCCTCAATAGAATTGATGAAGCTTCTAACATTGTTGTGCACATCTACAAACAACCCCTAGTGACATCCGAAAATTTTTGTTCTCTGTTTTCAACGGTGTCGGAGAAGTTCTGCGTACATAATATCACGCACGTCCGAATAGACAGTATCACATAATTACGGCCTTTTCTTGGATCATCTACTTCTAACGACTGCTATCACACTTTTTACATTGACCTGACATGCATTTACCTCTCACATATTTACATTCATTTGGAAGAATTTAATACGATTGACCAAACAAATTAATTGCTCTGGGATATTACATATCAAACATTTTACACACAATAATCTATCGTCTGCACCCATATTTTAAACTAAATCCACAATTTTATATTAGAGATTTGAAGTCGTTGACAAGTAATAAACATTTGCAAGGTCACCTTGGATAAGTGTATATGAGTAGAGCTTACATCGAATGTAATGTGACACAAATCATATTTGATCAAACTTGATACTAATACATTTCCAAGTGACGGTTATTGTAATTGTTGCATTCACTGGTGATGTTTTAAAATAAAACTACAAATATGTTTCGCTCCGAACTGACGAAAATAACGAGTTTGATAAGGCGTAGGAATGTCTATGCCATATCAAACAAATTCTTTCTCCGACTCGGAAAAAACCAACACTTATGGGGTTTTATATTTATACCCTACTGTCATGTAAATTTCAAGACAAATTTTAAAGACAAACTGTAATTAAATGCACTAAAGTTTAAACAGATAGCTCATTCATTTGTAGTACATTCAAACTCTTTATTTGTATGTTTTCCATTAATGCAAGAAACTACCGATGCATTAAACTCAAGTCGAAAATTTAAACACATTAAAAAAATCATTGATTCGTTGTTTTTCTAACGCGCGGACTAGATTTATAATATCATTTTGGTTATATTTTAAAAAGAAAATTCTAAGCAATATTTTTGTATTGATTTGTTTTCCTTACACTATTTTCTATTTAAAGGCACAATAGTGCAAAGCGTCTGTAATTTTATGAATTTTAAAGATCATGAAAATAATGAAACGTGTCAACTTATAAGCTGAAATAATTCACAAAAACCTAGAGTTTGTGAAGATTCAATTAGATAATTGAATAATAAATGAGAGAAAATGAATTTTTGACGGGGCCAGCTTTAATTGAAATTTGTAGTTCACAAGATGTTACGGAAACCCCACGTGACCACAAAAACGGATACGTCATCTTTGTCCAGTGGGCGGGTTATGAGTCACGTGGTTCTAATTTAAATATCTACTGTAAACAAAAATGGTGGACGCACGAGTGAGTCACAAACGTAAACGTCGCCCACGCTTGTCGCTTTCCGAGAAGAAACGTAGAAAAGCTGTCAAAGAAATCGAACGGGACCTATCAAGGATTAGTCTTGGGGACCAGTCTGTTCGATAGAGAGCATTAATGGGGGAGTTAGAACTGGCATCAGATACTGAAATGGCGATGTTGTTGGACATGTAGGCCAATGTCTTCGTATAAAGCACATGGGTTCGTTACAAAGAAAATTAGGAGTATCCGTCCATGTTATATTGTTACAGGTTAGACCCCCGCCCCCAAATCCCTTGATTCATGGACGGATACTCCTAATTTTCTTTGTAACGAACCCCTGTGGTTTTATTATTACTATCTTTGCACAAGGACTTGATTTGCTTTGTAAGATTCCCAAAATAAATATGATTGGCTGATCGAAATTTCATTGCATTGTATGTATTATATATGCTGGGGTGGAATTTATTTATTTTGTTTATAACAGCGTGCTCATAAAGGTCATTTGTATATATGTCCATTACCTTCGTGAGACCACAGGGGCTCGTATCGTTGTTACAATTCACCTGTCATAGCATATGTATGACAGGTACATTGTAAGCAACTATACGAGCCCCTGAGTGTGAGACAGGTTCTTTAAATTCCTTTAGGAAACTTAGATACATGTACAAGCGTTATCAATATGTATACCCACTCTCTCCTTCACACACACACACACACACACACACACACACACACACACACACACACACACCAACACACACACTCACACACACCCTTGGGTTAATGTGACTAGCACATTACTTGCATAAAAGCTTAATAACCTTATCATGTGAACGTGTAGAACAAATAATACATGTTTAACGTTGAACTGTTCAGAGGGTTTTCTATATCTGAATGTAGAACTGATCCGGTACAATTTTGATCTCATGATTACAATAGTCTGGATGATAAGATTTTATTGTACATCTTTCAACTACTGGTAAATTTATTATAAATCATTGTATTGACTACAGTTACAAAATGATCTCTAGTCATGATAGGAAAGGATGTTGCAGTGCTACCAGAACATATGGCTGGCAGGTTGTTTTATCAGTTAAAGTTTTGAACTGCAATCAAGTTAGTTTTATTGGTTTGAATTTTGTTTAGCTCTATTATTATGTATTCTTGCTAAAATGAAGTATTTCAGTTCTAAGTGTTTAACACAAAGCACAAAGAAACATATTTAAAATATAA
Organism: Megalonaias nervosa; assembly: GCA_016617855.1. Classification (NCBI taxonomy): domain Eukaryota; kingdom Metazoa; phylum Mollusca; class Bivalvia; order Unionida; family Unionidae; genus Megalonaias; species Megalonaias nervosa. Next base: position 81,702 of record JAECUM010010163.1, read on the forward strand.
ATTATAACACAAATCAATATTTAATACATATTTTTAGTAATGAAGTAACAAAGAATGTAGCAAAAGATGAACCCAAGCATACATAATCCATGGCCAGTACATCTTCATGCTTCACATCAACATCTGGCCAAGTGCTTTTGCAACATACAGACACCTTCAGTATCTGAAGCATTTACTACTGAATCAGTAAACATAACAGATTTCTTGCAGATTGTTTTGGTTTTTGGAGGGAGGTCTTAAAATTGTCATTCTACTGAAAACAATGATTTAACAAATGCAATGCTGATAAATGACATTATTAAAACTGTGCCAGCAGGTTGATTTCCCACTTCATACTTTTCTTAGTTTGAGTTACAACAAAATAATACCTTGAATTTCACTTTCTCATAATCTGAACTGTTATTGTTTTGGTTAGGCAAAAAGTTCTAGTATACTGTGCTGGCTACCCCAATAATCACAGCTTCCCCCCCCCTCCAATACTTAGAAGACCAGTGATTGTATATTTTGAAATTGTTTACATACCCCATATGCTTTCTTTATGCAGTTTCCCATTTATAGCTATGTCCCACATCCAGTTCTTGCTAACACCCTCTTCCCATCTATCCACTTAGCTCATGATGAATGCACGTAGGACATATTTAATTTGAAAACAAAATACTGAGATTAACAGAGTTGAAGTTTTTTGGACACCTCTGTAATTTAATTAGAATTTTATTCATTAGGACTGGTGATAGAACTTATCTGGAATTTAATTCACAATACTGTAAGTTCTTTTTAAATTTTCATTTTTATTCTAGGGAATTAAATGATTTGTGGATTTTTACAAAACTTGTTGGTTTTCACTCTTACCTGTTATAAAACTTTTGGAATTGGAAAGCTGTTTCTGTTTTGATGATTGCTCTTTGTGCACTTTTGACTTTATTTTATCTACCTCTTTTCAAGGTTGCCAAACAAAAGGAAAATATGGCTACATTACAATGGTCCAAAGACATCATGAACCAGGTTGGTTTTCGTGCAAGAATGCTAGCAGCTATGAACAATTTTTTTATGAGATTTCTGTCCTTGTATTTGAAACAGATATATGTAAATGGTTGCTACTGTATAATATTTTTGTATGAAATCAAAATTACAGTGCATAATCCGTATCATCGGATCTCTTTTGATGTATATTGTATCCATATATATACATCACCAAATCTTCTAGGTGTGTAATCTAATAAAAGTAATTTATTTGAAATGTCAGAGTAATGTGGAATACTGAAGGAACATTGATCCGAGCAAAACTGCAAACCTGCCACATTATCCATCAGCCAAATCTACAGCATAGCTTTCGCTTTATGTTATAAATCAATTTGTCTTATAATCTATCAATATGGGGTTACCATGACAAAAGAGACCAGCTTTAGGTGCTATAAGTATTGATTATGGCATTCTTTCAGAGCATCTGGAGGAGTGTCCTGCATCACATCACCAATACACATGAGTGGATCCTCTCACATGGCCAAGGCATTAATAAATGCCTTCATGAACCTTTGTTGGAGAATGAAGAGCAGACAAAACCTTTGTTTGATCCCAAGAAGTATGCCAAAGTGCTGAAAACCTTGGCGCAGGTGTTCCTGAACCAAAGGTTTCTAAACAGAGTGGGGTATTACTTAAATTTCAGGTATGCCATTTTAGGATTGCAACAATTGCATGGTATTTAAAAGACAAGTGTTAAGACTGCTTTAAATGTTCTTATTCTCAACTTAAGAATAATTGACTATATATTTACCATCTGAAGATCTGAATAAGTTAGCATTCATAAAATGTATGCACATGATACATGTACAGTGATTCTCCTTCTCAGGTAATTGGTAAGTTCAGGTATAATACATGCACATCAGGTATAAACAATTTCATGACACTCTATCAATAAACACTTCAGTAAAGATTTTATGTATGCACAATTTACCAATAGTAATGCTTATTTAATAACTGCATTAATCTGTTAGCAGATTACAAATGACACATGTTACAAGATACATGTTTTTGACAATTGCAGAAGCACTGCTGAGCTTGAAGTTTTTCATCAGCAGATCTTGATGTACTGTGCCAAGAGATTTTCATTCATCCCTCCTGAGTACAGGATTAGGAATGAGCTAGCTGATTTGGATCACAGCATCCATAATGGCAGAGGTATAATGAGAAACAAAAAAAGGGGAGATAGTGTAAGTTTGTTTCACTACAGGAAATTAGAAATAATTTTATATATTGATTGTACATTATGATCCCAGATTGGACATCAAGGCAGTGGAATATTATTCACATGTACAAGTCTTGAAAACTTTGTATTAGATACAAGTCATTTTGCAACAAGCGGCACACATTTTGTTTTATATTTGTGGTAAGGAATCTTAATATTTTCATGCATACAGATCTTATAATTAGTGTTGGTATCATTCTAATGGATATTTAGTTTGATTTGAGCAATGCAATTTTAATAATTAGATGCAATGATACATATAGCACTTTCCCAGGGGACTGACACACTTTATTAATGATATGTGGGGTTCGTGGAATTTCCTAAGGAGGTTTGGGGAAGATGATATCATCATGATGATTACTACCTAATACCTGTTCATGAAAATATGTTGCATTCTGAAGGAATGGGCAAAAATGCATCCTGTCTCACATAGTACTTTGTAGATAGAACAAATAAGAACAAAAACAACCCCTCAACAACTCTTTCTTGGGAACTGGTCATGAGGCTCAAAGATTGGGTGAAAAGTTAATATGAGTTAGCATGGGGATGCTTGTCACACAAATTAAGAAAATAAAATTTTCTTTAAAACAGGTATCATCGATGTTATAACAAAAAAGCGGTAGATGGTCCGTCTTCCCTTGCAAGGAAAAGAAAACATCAGGGAGCTTATACAGGAAGCCCTCATCTATCAACTTGACGGGAAGCAGGGTATGAGGAGGAGAAGAGAACTAAAGGAAGATGATCCCAGGAAAATTTGTTGAAACCTGGCGCCTCAAGAACCACCATCAACTCTAGTTTTGGTGAAGGAGAAGATCTCTCGATTTTAGTTATGTAAAATATGAAACAGTGTCTGATATATGGAGGTGTCTGCTAAGGCAGGTTACACTTTATATAATATTCTGTAAATATCAGTAGTTGAAAACAATGTATAATGCTGTATCTGCAGTTGCTGAAAACTTTTTGTATTTTGATTATTTATGACCTTCTTGCCCACATTGGTGTTTTAAAAAAAATCTGAATGAAAGCATTATTGCTTGATGGAATACTATGTGCAGTTACAACAAAACAAAGAATGAAGTCAACTGTATTCATTTATATACAAATTCGTACATGCAAGAAAGTGTTTATAATAAGTTCATGCAAGCCTAAAGGGGATGAAGCCAGTGTATTGTCCATCCATATATTTGTCACGTATCTGCCAAAACAGCAAGAGGGAATTACACGTCTCTGTCCAGACCCCAGCCTTCCATATTTATGTAGTATGAACTGCCTATAGGCAGCATTTCTATTGGTGCTCATCAAATCAACTTCATCGTTGAGGACAAAAACATCCCATCTGTATATCCTGGCCAAGGAAAGTACAGCCTCATCAAGAATTAGAACTTGAAAATCCTGAAAAATTATTCCAATTTGTAATATGCTATTTCTAAAATGTTAAAGAAAATATATTTTAAAAAATAATAGGAACATGCACTTATTCAAATGTTATTCATCTACCATCAGCAAATTCCACTGTAAAATACACATGGATCAAAACTGCACATGGTTTTTATTTTGTTATGAGCACTGAGAGTTCCATCACAGCTAGAACTGATATTAAGTGTAGGTTTATGTTAAGATGGACAGCTCAAAGTTTTTGGGGAGCATTTTTAGAAGATTTGTTCTTTTTTGCCGTGTTGGGATAAGTAATATTTTAGTTTTACTAGTATTTACCACTATGCCATTGCATGTGCACCAGCTGTCCAGTTTGTTTAGGGCATCCTGTAAAGAAATTTATAGTTTATGCTTTGTGTTTTGGATGTCTGACAATGTTGTGTCATCTTCATAGAGATCTGCAGATGAAATCGAGTCCCTTAGTAAAAAGTGATAGGCCATTAATAAATAATATCATTTGTAATGGACCTAGAATTGAACCTTGTGGTACTCTATGTCTAATTGTTCCAGGTTCAGACAGAACATTATTTATATAAACATGTTGTATTCTCTCACTTAAGTTTGAAGTAAACCATCCAGCGGCATCACTAGGGTTGGTGTCACCGGGTGCAGTAACTCATGGTGTCACCCCCATAGACCTCCTTCCTGCATAAAAAGTCAAAACGTTTATAAACAGTCATGTGCCGTAACTCATGGTGTCACCACCATGGACCTCCTTCCTGCACAAAAATTCAAAAATTGTATAGACAGTCATTTTGATGTTACCCCCTCTGATGGTGTCACCTGGTGCGGTTTGCACCCCCCCCCCCAAGTGATGCCACTGAAACCATCTAATTGTGCTTTCATCACATTGGTAAATTTTTAATTTCTTCAAAATGATTTCATGATCCACCATGTCAAAAACTTTCCTGAAATCTGCAAATACAGATCCTATTATTCTACCTTGATCAAGCATTTGAAGCCATTTATCAGCTAGAGAGATCAATGCAGTCTCACATGAATGTTTCTGTCTAAAGCCTGACTGATTAGTGTGTAACAGCAAGTGTTTCATTAAATATGACATGAATGAGTCATTGACATGTTTTCCATCAATTTTGAGAAGTTTTGGTAATACTGAAATTGGTAGTTATCAGCATCATTCTTAGAACCAGATTTGTGCATGGGCATTAGTTTTGCAGATTTCCATATTTTGGGGACAGATGAGGTTGCAATACTTAAGCTGATTATGAATGTTATGCTGTCTGAAATAGCTGAGGCAGAATTTTTAATGAGTGGTGGACCAATCCGATGAAGTCCTGTAGCTTTCTTGGTAGCAAGTTTACTGAGACATTTTTTAACAAAGTTTTTTTATACTGGTGGGATAGAGAAACATACCTCCTTAGGGATTTTGCTGCTGCAGAACTTTTTCAGTTCATTAATGTTCTTTTCTATCACTGGTTCGTTTAATTTAGTGGTAATGTTGGTGAAAAAAATCATTGAAAACATTTAGTGACTTTGGTGTCATTTACCAGAAGTGAGTGAATTTTATTTGTCTGATCTTTGTGTGTTACCCCAATGAGTTCATTGAAGACTTTCCAAATGGAGTTTGTGTTGCTCTTTTTGTTTTCAAGCATTGATTGATAATAATTTATTTTAGCCATTTTAATCATACTTGTTATTTTATTTGTCCGTACATTATATAATATTGTGCATGGTTTCCCATAGCCTTCAATTGGTCTCATGTCTTCATAGTATCTAGGATTTCAGTGGTAAATCAGTTAGGTTGGATTTCATACTTTGCTCTATGTACTTTCAGTGGTGCATGCTTAGAGACTACATCCATAAATAGGTCAGTCCATGCCCTCAGAGCTTCATCTATGTCATCAAAATTTCTGATTATATTCCATAGACCTTTATATAGGTCATTGAGAAATTGTTTTTTTGCTACAATTTTGGAATAATCTGTAAGTGATAGTTTTGTGTGTTTTTCCTCTTTCTCTTGCATTTAACCTTTCTTGTCAAAAAGTAGGATAGTGGTCACTAAGACCAACATTCGGTGCTTTAACATAAGCCACATTGTATGGTAGGTTGGTATAAATGTGATCAATAAGAGTGCTTGATATTTTTGTTACCCTTGTGGGCTCATTTACCAGCTGGACTAGGCCTTATGATTCATTAAATTCCATCCAGTTACTCTTTATTTGAGTATTGAGTAGTTTCTTATTTACACTGACAAGTATATATGTTTATTTCTCCTGTGCAAGAACATGTTCTATTTGTTTCATAAAGTTATCATTCCAAATTGCTTTGGAGGAAGGTGGCCTGTAAATGAAACCAACTAGGAATGATTTTGCATTATTTTGAGAAATTTCCACCCAGATACTCTCAATTTCATGTGACTCCAAGTCAGGTCGCCTTTCTGCATTTACATCTTCCCTAATCAAGTAATGTATACAAGACCACCCCATGCTGTCTCTCTGTCCCTGTGTAGTGGTTTAGTGTAGCCTTGACAGCGAAATAGGTTATCATTGTGGTTAGCATTAAATTTGGTTTCAGTGAGTCCTAAAACATGTATATTATTTTCCTTGAAAGACAACATTAACTTAAATCTGGTCTATTTTCCCCACTATACCTTGTACATTTAAGTGACATATGTTAAAACCTTTGTATTTAGTTTCATATTAATTATATGTATGTTATCATGTAATGGGATACTCTATGAGATTGTCTCCATACTACTTTTATCATTTTGGTATTATATAAGGTGGCCATATAAATGTGGTGGCCTCTGTATTTTCTACGGTATCTGGGCATGGTCTTCCTTTATCAAATTATATTGGGGTGGGGTGGTGAGTGGCAACAAAAGGTAAAGCAGTTTAAACATACATTGTTTGGTATAATAAATAATCCTACAAGTATGTATTTTCTAAGTTGTGCAAAACACTACTGACTTGTTGATATTGGAGTCTTTGCCAAGTACCAAACATTTTTCAATATGTATCAATACTTGTTTTGCAAGATATAAATAAACAATTACCTCATTTTTGTCTGCATTGTTTGAACTATGTGCAGAGCTTGGTCAGCTCTGTTTTCGTGCTGCACAGCATGTCTTCCTCCTTTCCCCCTCTGGTTCTTGCTCCATGCCTCGTCCTTCCTCTCCCTCTTAAAGGTTGCTCTGGACTTGAGCTTGAAAGTGAGCTGATTTCAGTCTGGGTAATAACAAAGTTTCTTCATTTGGGTTTATCATTCAGTGTGTATCATCTCTATTACACATTATAATTGCTACTGTAGTCCAGTTGTCTCTCTAATGAATTTTAATATATAAAAGTATTCATGATTACTTATCAAACTTATACTAATATAGTACTAACTGAGAATCAGAAATTAATACATGCGAGGTTGTGATTTGATGGAAGTTTTCTGTGCTGGATCAGGTCAAGTGGGGTGGGGAGTGGGGTCCAAAATTTAAAAAGGGTCCCTACTTTCCTAGAATGGGCACCAAAGCAAAGTCTAAGTGTCTATTAACTCGGTGCGCATTAATACCCAACAAAGATGCGCAAGAATAAAACGGTAGTCAAACTTCAAGTGACAAGTGACTGTACGTGTGTATGTGTACTTTTTTATGATCTGGCCCTGAGTTGTAGACCTGGATTCCATACTCCAGTCACATATTTTAATAAAACTGTTATTTTAAACCTTGTGCATGTAAAGTATTAACTTGGAGAAGCAGGTCACGAATTCTTTTGGCTTTGTTTGAAACGCCAGGAAAATGAGTGTTAGGGGTCCACTGGTGACGATCTGGTTAGAATCTATAAATTGATTAATGAAATTACTACGTTTTGAGCATTCTTAAATATCCTAGATGCTTTTCGTTTTTAACATTGAGTGGAGGGGACATGACGGAGTGCGAAAACTATGCAAAAAATCGAGTACCTGTGGTTTTTTGCAATACTGTACAAAGTACGTCGATTTCAGTCATTCTCGTACCACAAAAACTTTTAAATGTAACTATAAGAGTAGTTCTACAGAAATTTAAATGTTTCCTCTCAAAATTAAAATTAGAAAGGAAAAGGATAAGGAGGAAATGATAAGGAGAAAAGAACGAGGTCAGAAGAAGATCGTACTCACCACTGTTGACATTTTGCGCGGTCTCGTAGCGTGATTGTGTTTTACGTCATCAACTTAAGTGTTTACAATATGGCATATAATTATGCAAATTTCGGTCACCGGAATTATGTGTGTTATTCGTTCGGGATCTGCCGATCACTGCCGAGCGGGATTTCAATATGGAGACGGTAGATTCGTTACTCTACGTACGAAGATTTCAGAGAGCTCGTATTTCATAATGAGAACCTCTACGTACTTGATATTACCCCATAGCTGCCTTTTAAGTAGTATTTAATCAGTTGATATATATAAATGTCCCAATATTTTTGCAAGAAAATTCACCCTCAGCTGCACTATTGTGCCTTTAAACAGTCGCAAGAATATCCACTGTAAAGATGCATGTCCCTTATTGTGCCCCAGTGATCTCCATAACATTGAAATACTTCTAATTTAGGTCACAATCGAAATAGCTGCTGCTCTGTGATACGTCTACCGTTATGTTGCAAATGTTTATTGTTTTATCCTCAGCTTTACTAAACAAATTCGATTTCTTTGTAATTTTAATAGACATATTGTCAGTCCCTCCAATTATAACATGCGATACGGAAATTTTAGGTGTGCGATACGGAATTACATATTAGTCATCTGTATCGAACGTCAGATCAGCCATGTAAGATTAAATGGGTATGTAATAAATTACATTTGCGATTGATGTGGTCTATTACAATTATATGTTACTGTGCTAGCATTTCAATACGTAATTACTGAAAATTTGATCACTGACTAAAAATCTGTGATATATTGTCAAGATGTTTTCACTTTCCAGAAAAACCATAAACTAAGCAGAATCTGGAATCCATTCCTCAGAATGTTGATTTCTAGCAAAATATAATACATCCTATAGACCTAACTATCTAACCTTTCTCTGGAAAACTAGCGGCACGTACGTCAATTATAAAGGACGACTGCATGAGAAGTCTTCGACACAGACATTCACAAATTTTACAAAGATGGCCTGAAACAATGTAATATGTGAAGTAGAATTGAAAGCTGTGGTAACAAATGATATGCAGAGTGTAAGTTTTGTTCTAGGGACAGCGAGCGATACACTGTTCTACCATGCTGGAGTTACTTGTGAGAAATTTTTTGTACTCATCTATGTTCTACCTGTACTCCAAACTTATTTTAATAGGTCAATCTAATTCAAAGATAAAGCAATAGAGATAGATAGGCAGATGCAATGATAGACAGACAAACAGACAGACATATAGACATTCTTGATAAAGCGGTTTCATTAGAAAGTGATCAAAGGTTTGTTTCATCCCTCTACCCCAAAAATCATTGCTGTATGTACAATGATATGTAAGTTACAACATTCATAACATATGACATGGCATGATGTTTGTCGTTATTAGTAATAATCCTTGCACACATAATTTAATCTTTGCATCAAAAAATTAATTTATATATTTTACTACAGTAATACAACACGCATGAACATAAATAAATTTCATTTCCTTTCAAATGTCACTAAGAGTCAGTTCAATCGGATTTGAAAAAATTTGAGGATTATTTATTCTTTTAGCGTAAGTTTTATTCTTAATATGTAAAATATTGCCATACTTTGTATCGTGAGACCACTCTATTATCATCATCATCAATCCCTTAACCCAAGAGGTCGTTGGGGCACCACAGTTACTTTACAACCAATTCTCTCAATCTTTCTACTGCCCTTTGGGAATCTCCAAATCCCATGCCTGTCCACTCCTTAAAGTTGTCTTCCCACCTCTTTTTCTGTTTGCATCTTCTTCTGCACCTTCGCACTGTGCCTTGCAAGATTGTTATTGCCATTCCAGATGATCTTGAGATATGACCATACCACTTCAGTTTGCGCTTTTTTACAGTGGTCAAGAGGTCTTCATAGGATCCGATGGCTCGTTGGATCCTGTTGTGGACTTCTTCGTTGGTTACATGGTCAATGTATGTGATGCCCAAGATCTTGCGGTAGCATCTCATTTCGAAGGTTTTAATCCTTCTTGTAGATCTGATGTGAGCGTCCATCTTTCACAAGCATAAAGAAAGATGGATATGACAATCGAGCGCATCAACCTTATTTTGGAACCTAAAACAATGTTGGTATCTTTCCATATTGGTCTCAATCTTGTTATTGCTGCTGTTGTCTGGGCAATATTTCAAAGTAGTCCTGGTTTGGAGCCCTCATCTGTTGCAATTGAACCCAAGTACTTGAAACCTGTGACTCTTTCCAGCTTCTGTCCACTGACCATTATGTCTGCACTGATGCCATTGGTGTTGTTTGTCATCAGTTTGGTTTTCTCGGTGCTAATCTCCATACCGTATGCTGTAGAGGTTGTGTCGAGGCGCTCAACCAAGTCAGTCAGTTCCTTTTCATCTCCTGCTAAACCATCAATATCATCTGCGAAGCGAAGTTTGGTGATTGTTCTTCCTCCGATGCTGACAGTGCCCTTGCGGTCATGCAAGGCATCCTCCATGATCCTTTCCAAGAAAATATTGAAGAGTGTAGGTGACAGTATACATCCCTGTCTGACTCAAAATGTTGTTCGAAACCACTCTCCTCTGCTGCCATTGATGAGGACATCGCTGGTGGCTTTGTCATAGAGGTACTCAGCAACCTGCACCAGGTTTGAGTTGATGTTATACTTCCTCATAGTTGCCCATAAGGCGTGTGTGTGTGATTTAGATTATTAACGTAGCTATAACAATTTTTCAGTCATATCTCTACGATGTCTGCCGTGTGACAGTTTATAGTGATGTCTAGCACTGGGTCATCATGCCGCAGACATGTGGCATTATGTCCCACCAAGTCACATTATCCTGACACCAGGCCGACTAGTCCTAACACTAACCTCTTAATGCTGAGCGCCTAGCGAGGCAGCTGTTAGTACCATTTTTTAAAGTCTTTTGTATGACCCGGCCGGGGTTCGAACCCGAGACCTCCCGCATCCGAGTCGGACGCTCTAACCACTAAGCCACCGGAGCAGTATGCCCATAAGGCTGCATGCCATACCCTATCGAAGGCCTTTGTGAAATCTATACTCTGTTATGAAGCTTAATAAACCCATTTTATAATATTGCATATCTTACACGTATAATAATACAATTTAACGCAAGAAGTGACATCATATAAAAAGATAGTCATTCTGCCCTATGAGTTCCAATGTATTTAAAACAGTATTTCACAAGATATTCGACGATTGCTTTTTGTCTCATTTATTTTCGTTTTCTTTTTGTTTTTTAATACAGTAAACAATGTTATATTTACCTTCAAATTCAATATATCAATGTCCAGCACATTTCGTGCACATTTGTATCACATGACTACTCTGTTATTGAGATTAATCAACCTATTGTATAATGCTGATTATTGTACACGTGTAAAAACACTTCATTAGGCGACATATAGCATCCTAATGTTATAAAACTATAATGTCATAATGTCCCATGAATAATAACGTATTTGAAAAGTCATTTCCACTATATTCTTTTCAATTAGCAGTTTAAAGTGAATCAAATGAATCAACTGGTGGCTTTTGGTCGTGTGTTTAACGACATCTTACATTGTTATGATCATTTCAATGTTTGCACGAACTTTATAAATTATGGGACTTTTTCATAAATGTCATCTGAAATGAGCACTCATGTAATATCTAATTATTTGTATATGTATCTCTTTTACATGTTACATTTAGATGGACACTGCTGTCGATTACTACACAGTTTGTACTTATTTGTGGGATATATCAAACCATAGAATGAGAATCTTCTAATCAGCGTCTTCGATGCAAGAATGTCTGTAGCATAAACTTGGATCACATGAAAGCAAAAAACGGGCATGACAGCGAAATCCTATATCACTTTCCTACATCAACAGAAAGGTAATTACAGTGGTAATATGTTTACATACTGATTTAACTTGGTTAGGAATCGTGATTCTCTTGGGGTGAACGATATCGGTGCTACGATTACCGCAGTGTTGAATGTACGACAGCAATACTTGTAGCCTCATAGCCCAAAACCAAAAGGTTTAGCCAGTTCTTAAAACGTTTAAGGGAAGAGATGAATATGGTTTCTGCTAAACTTCCATACGTACACGATAGCTAAGAGCAGAAGCAATTAACGGGTTAAGTTAAACTCATCAGCTGCACACAAAAAACAGGTCATTCCGAGGCTTGGGATACATAGCTGCTGGTTTAACTCATTTTATATTTTGACATTTAATAAGATAAACATAATGTCATAATCTCATTAAGATAAGTGGACACGAAATCCATAATTCCCTATACCTTAGCCCTCATAAAGAACATTGTACAGTCAACAAGGTTTCCGTACCATTAATGTTCTACAACATTTTCCGACAGCAGAAACCTACTCTCCATCATTTTTGTTTGCAAAAACCACCAAGCCGAAATATATGTTTTACAAAATATTCCCAGCCACAGAACCCTACCCAGCACTATTATTTTTTTACAAACATTTCCCTGGCACCTAAGAAAAGGTTTACAAAAACTTCCCCGTCAAAGAATCATACTCTCCAAGATTTATATTCGTGTGACAACAGCTATAGGCGGGATAGAAATTACAGAGTTTATCATTACAATATATTCACTAATCGTTAACACCCAAAATTCTTTTTGGTTGAAGGCAATAAAGGCCTCTACAGCCATGCTCTCCCCGCTCCCCACTCCCCCACACACAAACGCACGCACATATATCTGCGAACTATATAACGATAATCTCTGATATATATATATATATATATATATATATAGAGAGAGAGAGAGAGAGAGAGAGAGAGAGAGAGAGAGAGAGAGAGAGCAAGTACGACATAAATTGCAGGCTATACTGTGACACCTAATCACCAAATAAGTCGTTTGGTTATATGCCTTTACTGACACCAGGTGACATACCAGTGGAAATATGTAAATTTGTCATTTTTAGGACGTAATAAGTGAGTACAAGTGTACAGTCCTTCCTTCATAACAGCAAACGGACAATGTGGAAATACAAAAAAAAAATTGGCAATTTCAAGGCATAATAACAAGGCAAAGACGAACAGTCTTTCCTTTGTAACAACATCAGGCAAACGTGGAAATAAGAAGATTGATAAATTTCAGTACATGATGACAGCAGTCTTCCCATCCTAACAGCAAACGGTAAAGTGGAAATACTGTATATCAGTTCCGGTGCATAGTATAATATATAGAGGTTCTCTAATCTATAACGATTTAATAATGAATTTATGGAACTCGTTGAATTATGTCCAGCTTTTGCGTGCCAAGGCTCGCAAAAGCTGGACATAATTCAACGAGTTTCATAAATTTAATATTAAATCATACCCATTTGAGATTCTTTTTATCGCATAGTTTTTATTTTAGTGGAAATTATTTAGATTGAAAGAAGAACGAATAAGTTCGTTCATTCTAACAGACGATGCACCTTTCATTTGTTGTGCATAAAAAATAGTCTCAGCCAGTATTGACATTTAAAAGTAGATTATACTTTCTTACAAACCATAAGTCAAAGAACAAGCACCCTTCCGAATAAAAAGAACATTTTACACAGACAAAAATCATTTGTCAAAGCAGAATCTCCAATGTGTGCGATGTCGCATTGTTTGATGCACTACCCGTACAGATGACGATCCCATGTTTACATGATTTTATAAATATCACTCGGAATTACATCGCATACTTACCCCATAAATATGCAGTTGTTGCATAAACTTCTCTCAGTTTGGAGGCCGGTTTATGTACACATTCTTCTGTGAACAGAGGTGAGTTTATCTACTTCTGTAAGTTAACATTTAAACTACGCTTGCATATAGAGTGGATTCCATGCTACAGATGTACCGCCTCCCCCCACCCACACAAACAATAACCGTAGTTTTACTTGCTGTTGCTATTGTTTTGTCTTGTGGTTTTAGCCATTGTTTCATGTTATGATATGTTATACATGACATAACAAACCCCTGTGGGGATAAATTAACCATATTGAAACACACAAGACCATTTTCCCCAATTTTCTTTTGCGAGTTGATTCGAAAAATGGTGGCCAAAAATGTTCATTGAAAACAAAAAATTCCAGAAGCCGGGTTTAAAAAGATTTTCCCATGATCGCAGCCAATCGGTAAAGAGAATACTGCACAATAATTTCATGGGCTTATTTGGACCAATCAGAATCACATAAAGTGATATTTTTACCTTTGGTAATACCAAAAATATGCAACTGTACATACTATAGGAAAACTATACCTACTATGTTATAAAACGGCGAGTAGTCCTTCTTTCATTATAGCAAAATGCCAACATAGAATTAAAGAAATTTGTCATTTTCAATGCGTAATAAGATACTCCTTTCTCCGTGATAGCAACCAGCAAATTGTGGTGCAGGTATAGCTTGAATGTGCAATTTAAGCGAGGATAAAATCTGTTTCCCAAGTTCTACATTGTTGGAACTAAAAATAACTTTATACAGGTACCCTCTATGAATTGGCAGACCATAAGAAAAACGATGACTACAAGAATTAATAAATGGATGTACGATTGTAGATGAAGACAACACAGACTAAAACGGCTTTACAACTGTTTCATTACATTACAAAACAAAGCACAAGTGTAGTGATTTTCTGCAAGATATATAATTAGGAAAAATAATTAAATTTAGCGATGAAAAGGTCGATATTGTTCTGAAAAGAATAGATTAACTATAACAATATTTTAACTAGAGCCCTTATTGAATAATTCATGTTACATACCCATGAAAGTATTTGTACATTTATGCCATTTATGACCGAACTCGAACTTAAACAGTTATTGTCTAAATCTGTCAAATGTTGGTACCTCTTCTCCTATTCTTTCATACATGTACAATATCTCTTGCAATTTAGTTTTAAATTTTGCATTATTTGCTTTGTTGATAACTTTGTTTTAGGTTCCTCTGTTTATTTTGCAGACATTTCAGCTTCTAATTTATTTGCTTATATTCTCTAACTGACTTCACAAATTCACACAGCCACTTAATTTTCGTTCCTGCTGTGGTGTTCTGCAAACATTTCCTTCTTCTTAATACTTGTCAAACGATTCTTCTAATTTACGAATTGAACTTGCAAAGTCAATAGTTCCTTTCTCAATCAATATTTATATTGTTTGCTTCATTTATAATTTCTTCCAACTTTATTTCATCATAATATTTAGTTGCTGTCTGATTTGCTGTGTAACGTATCTGACACAATTACATTACATGTAGGGACAAACAATATTTCTCCCTGAGATATTTACACATTATTATGCGGTTTCCATACATTTTTTTGGTTATTCCAATTTAAAGACATTAGCAATTGATTCTCACATGTTTTTTTTTTTGTTTTTTTTTTGGAAAATATCAAAATCATTGTCAGCTGTCCCGATACAAGAAATAATAGCTTTTACAAGAACTTACTAGTTGATGCTATTAATAAACTAGAGACATAGATAAGAGAGGATTATATGGCATCAAACGGCATTAGATACATTACGGGTGAGGATCTTTTACGTTAAGATTGTTGTCGTTGAGATTGTCTCTATTTGCAATGAGCGTTTGTTTGATAGTACTGAAACTCTTAAATTTAAAATTAAATCAACAGATGAAATGCAAAACACTGAAACAACACTTTGTAAAATACAACACAAAAATAATGCCCCCAAAATGTGTACTTAATGATTCGCAATTCATGCATTTCTTTTCTCAATTTAGCTGTATGCTCTATATTTATTACAGAAGTGGCATTTAAGACAGTTACAAACAAATCAGAAAACCTACTATATTAAACGGACTAAAAATTGTCATTTGAATTATCGTAAAGGATAAACTTAGCAGGCTGAGATGTCTCTACTTTCATATTATGACTTGTATCTCTAGGATGATGGCATTTTGGCATTTTAGAGCTGTTAACACTTTTTATATAACATTTCTTTATATATCTATTGTTCAGCAAGCGTATGCATCTTTTCCTTTTGACCTGGATCAGATAGATCAAAAGAGAAATAATAAGAATTATATCTATATCAGATAGATCAAAAGAGAAATAATACGAATTATATCGATATCATACTAGTATTACTTTTTAACCATTTTTCATAATTAACAAATTTGTGGTTTTTGTCGTTGTGATATTTAGTTTTGAAGTATTTAAGTTGCCTCTATTCTTTTCTCTCTAAGTTTTTTTCTTATTTGATTTTTCACTCTTTCGTGTATTTCTTACATAAAGCATTACCTCTGATATGTAATGACGCCTCTTTTGTTTGCATTTTGGTACTTTTTTATCCTTTTTGTTTATTACGTTTAAATGCATTTTTTAACTCAGAGCTTACTAATGTCGTTTATCAGCAAAAGTTTAGGATAATCTTATAATAAATTTGAGTAGCTGTTTAATCAAAATACAAAATGGATTACAATAATTTGCAACTGACCTTACAATTATGTTCTCGTTTACTATTAATTTAAATGCAAAATAAATGAGAGATAATGAAATCACAAATGAAAACACTGATAAGGTTGACAAAACATTGAAAAGGTAACTTCACAAATGAAAAAGTTTTTACACAAAGTTGAAGTTGGAAACTATCTTGAAAACACGAAAACAAATTTCAAAGATCGAAAGCTATTTGGATTGGAATAAAACTTCGAGTGATAAAAATGCATTGAAGTTGATATTAACTATTCTTAGATTGCTCTGAGACTAGTTTTCTTTGAAGTTCTTTGAAAACTGGTAATATAGTTTAATTAGAAAAGAATTAAACATAAATGGATTCAATCAAAACTCTATTAAACACAATAATAGGCATAATAAGTATTCTACCAAATACTCAGATATGTGTGTTTAAAGATGACGTACAATAACTGAGAAAACTGATTATCAATAGCAGCAAATGCAAGCCTCGCTGGTAGAGAAGCTGTTCAGTGTTTGACTTTCAGAAAAGATTTGAAAATAATACTTAACTTCCAGATGCTACCAAGACATTGTGCCTGATGTGTCTATGCTAAATAATATTTGTCGTCATAACCGCTTCATGAAGCTTTATTTCACGTAATACTACCTCATGATGGCGTGATATAAATAAAGTCATTTCTTGATAATTAACAGTGTGATAATTAACAGTATGATTAAATATACGGTTCATGGCCATTTCAAATTTTAGTTTTTTTTGGTAAGGAATTGTTTAATACCCTTGCATACTTTCGTTTTGTCTTCCTCTGTTTTAATAACATAGAGCTTACATGCAAGGCCACATCATTCTTATATTGACACATCAAACAATTCGTCGTTGAAAGGTCCTGGTACCATCGTATTCACCTGGGAAGCACCGAACATGGTTTTGTTGTCACTTGTATCATCAAACTGAATGATACCTTCTATGTCATTTTAAATGTTTTCTGCATCTAAGTGAACACGTAATGAATCCGTAACTGTCACTACGAAGTTCATGTTTAGTTTGTTATAATAAAAGTTAAACACTAAGCCACTTATTTCTGTTACCCTCAAGACACCAAACATTGATTTGATCCATTTTATGCTCTTCTTCTTTAATACGATATCTTTATTTTCCTTCTCCTTGAGAATATTCATATTTGAAATATTTCTTTCTGTTTGTAACTTCTGTATGTTTACCAAACAAAGAATTCTTTTTAAACGATTTCATCCACGATTCTTGATCGAATATCATGGCTCAGTGTGTTATTTCTAGTTTCAACCCTAACTATGGGGGTGCGTGTGATTTAGATTTTCAACTTAGCTTTAATAATTTTAGTCATATCGCTACGATGTCTGCAGTGTGGCAGCTTATTGTGATGTCTAGCACTCGGGGCATCATGCCGCAGACATGTAGCATCATGTCCCAGCCAGTCATATGATCCTTACACCAGGCCGACCAGTCGTAACAAAAAATTTTAATGCTGATAAGGAGCGAGGAAGCTGCTAATGCCAGTTTTATAAGTCTTTGATATCACACGGCCGGGGTTCGAACACGCGACCTTCAATCCTAACTAAACACACAACTGTAAACAACAATATTAGGTAGCATATCTTTGCAATTCTACTGAACGTCTGTTACCATCTTTTAAAATAACTTGCGTACTAAATGTTTTGTACCTGTTTTCAAATATTTCTAATGTCTCAGGTACTAATCGTTGGTATTTAAAACAGTCATGTAAATCTGTAGATACCTCTGAATGAACTTCTTAAATGCTAGCAAGACTATTCAAAGCCATGAGATATTCTTCGATGATTTTGATTTATTGCCTGTATGTCCATTTAAAATTTCTGACAGGCATTAATTAGCACATGGACTGACTTTTGTTACGACTCTACGTTCTTGAACAACGTAACAAAAAAGAGCGAAAACCAAATTTTGTGTAATTTAAAATATAATTTATTTCCCTAGAATACAAAGTGAAAGAATTAAAAATGACTTACAGCATGTTGAATGAAATCCTAAATATTCCTAAATGTTCCAACAAGCCCAAAAGTACTCAGTAATTAAAATGAGTTCCACTTGCATTCCTAATGATGTTCTGCAGTGTACTGATGTATCAACAGTACAGAAGAATCACTATGATATCATCCCAAAATCTCTTTAAATGAATTCACAGTATTTCCCTGATATCTATCAAATATCGAAATAAAATGAGTTGTTTGAACACTATAATTCCAACGAATGATTAAATTAAATAAATTAATCAATCCTTCAAAATAATCGAGTAACTTCCACGGAGTTTACTACTAAGAATGTCTAATTCTATACAATAATTATCTTATACATAAAGCTAATACGCATTACTGAGAAATACGTATTGCTGATGAAATCACATGTGCTCTCTAGAATGATTTCAACTAGCAAACTAGATAAAAGGTTAACCACTTAGAAATTAGGTCAACTTGGTCTTTCCAAGAACTCATGTCCTTGTCGGATCACGTGATGTTTGATTGAAAAATAGTACAACGCAACCTTGAAACTTAAGGTATGAATGAATATACGCTCTTAACAAATGACTCATCTTTAAAGTGCGAACTTACAAGTGCTAAGAAATTTAGTATTTAAAATTTTATTAATTAAATAACCCTTACTAATTATAATCATGAATGATAATAGACATAAAACAAATAAATGACCTTGACTTTGACGCGTCCTATTCTCCTTCATTTTTATCTGACCATCTTCATTGAAGTTTAACTCATGACATATTTTAGGACATTTGTTTGGTACTGATGCCTCATCTAATTCAGATTCAATCACCAGGAACATATTGTGTTTTGTTAGTAATTTTAATTGGTCTATACTAAATATCAAACTAGCATACTGAAGAAGTCCAAGTGCACTGAAACAATGTGATGAATCTAGTTTGCGCTTATTGGTGCATACATTGATAAGCTCTCCAAAAGCATTACACGACTTTACAGTATCATTTGGACGCAGTAGTTATGATGTTCGCCAAGAGATTTCAGTACAAAAGACATACTATTCTTGATCAGTGATTACTTATCATTGGAAAGAAAAATAAAATTTCTCAATTGCTGGGAATTTTGTTTCCATAAACATTTCAAAGTCATAAATTTACTTACGTGGATAAACGTATTGTCTCAAATGTTTTGTTTCTGTCACAACAATGTTTGATACTTGTCAATTTGTCAAAGTTTCAAATCTTGGCAAATTGTTTTAATGATTGACCCGTAAAAAGAAAACTGCTCACAAATATATTTGTCACTATTATGACAATATTAGGCCTTCTCAGTTGGATAACCAAACATCCGTAATAAATTATATGCATTGTTCGTTGTTATTTTACATTATCGTCACTTATTGTTCCGGGTCATTTCCACTAAGTTACCGACCATCAAATGAAGATAGATATCAGATGAATGATGGATAAATAGTTGTATGTACTTTCCATATTTCTAACTCAAATTACACTCATTATGTAAGAGACCTTAGTATTTACCATTTTATGGATCATCATCGCTTACTTTGTTGTTGGTGGTAAATTGTTATGTACCTTAGTAGTGAGTCGCATTTCTTTATGGAATAGTATCATCTTCCATGAATATCATTTATGCACCTATACATGCCTAAGTTCTTGGTAAATAATTTCTGCATTGTTTTGTTAGAAAAACTGATACAACTTAGCTGCGTAATATGTTCCCCCAGAAAAGTATGGGATCAAATGTGAACTGGTTTAATATATGTTTTGTTGTTTTTATAGTTCCCAACATATCAGAGTTTTGTTTGAAGGTGGCTATTGGCTCTAAGATACAAGGAAGATCAGAATAGTACAAAAGAAAACTTTTAGGTGGTGGTGATGATTTTTTAATTCAACAACATAAAACTTTTTCTGGCATAATGTCTATTATATTATTTATTTGATTACAATCATATTTCAGAAAAACATGTTCTGAGATACCTTTTACAAGAGACTTTTTATTGGGTTTTTTTCGCTTATATGCGATTATTAGCAAATAATTGTATTCCAAAATAATACAAACTTACTTAAACAATTACGATTACACATCTACATGACTCTCTCCCACTCTTTAAGTAACTCTTGCTGGAGTCTGTATACAGTACAACATTCATTAACACATTAATATATATGTCTCATTCATATCTAAAATCATCAACGTCTAAATGCATGTTTATTGCACACATGGGAAACCATTTTTTCTTATTTGTTAAGATTATATGTTGGCTGTCTGTAGGGATGGTCCATTAATGGGCTTAACAAAGCTTAACTCGGTCATGAAATAAACATTTTTATTGACCTTTTAAGGACTTGTATCATTCTACTCATAAGTCTATTTTGTATAATCATTATGCTTATTTTCCTTCTATTTAAAATGGAATTAAACGCGGTTGTACATTTTTTCTTTGGTATTTTGAATCAGATATAGTTGGAGCCATTCTATTACGGCACAATACTTCTTAAAATTAAAATTGGTATCCAATTTAGTTTGCTTGTGATTGTACACTGACCAACGTTTTCTCAAGTAGCACGCAATACCTTTCTGGTAATTTTTCTTTTGATTTTCCATTTCCTCCTTTATGGTACCAGTTCGATTTTGTAAACCTAGGACATTCTTTAATATTTGATAGAGTTTGCTTCGACGTTTACACTTTGTTTTACACATGGGATTTTACTGTTAAATTTGTCAATTAATATTTCCATTGAAATATGCATCGAATTCTTTATATTTTACTGGCGCCTAAGTGTTACCATTTGTTCGTTTCGTTTTCATTTTTTCTTTGAAAGTGTTGTCTTATTTGGTCATATAGAAATCACTTCTTTTTCATAAAATATCCACTCAGTATGTTCACCCTTTCAGACGTCCTCTTTACAACATAAAGGTATTACCCAGAATTATTGTTCGAAGTTCCAAACAAAACATTGTTAGATATCAAAATATCAGTTAATCCTTACTTAATATCTTTCGTTTGGTCACTTGCTTTATTGGAGTCATATCAATTCATCTGCCTGGTTACGCAATACATAAAATACCGATTTTGTAGTTTAGTTTTTAGTGATATATTTCCACATTCTGATTTCAGAGTTTCTATTAAACCTCTCTATTGTTTTTGATCTTAATACGTTAAAAGGTATTCTTTATGCAACATCTTCTTTCATCAAACTCAATCTTTTCAGTCTTCGCTCTTTAAAAATGTCTCGAAATGTTTTACATATGTCATCCCTTTAGACTTTACAATTTCATCCAATGCATGTTTAAAACAAATATCTATCACAATCAGCTTGTAACTGCATCTGCTATTTCCGTATTTGTATTGCTGCATATTAACAATGTAGTTTATCCACTGGAAATCAATGTGACTAACATACACCCTTTTTTTCATGCTTGTGAAATGTGTATGTGGATTTTGCAACTAACCATTCTTTGATCTCATCGTATTTTGTTATATTTTATCCATTTAATATATTCCCACCCTTGATTGAATCAAAGTCGAAATATATCAGATATTTCTTTTTCAGTCTTTATTTTAAACATTTAAGTCGTAAATTAAACACCTAATATTGCATAACATTCTGGTGAACTTTCCTGCCATATTCATGATCTTTTACCTTTGACTTTGGCAGATTAGTCTGTAGTTATTTCTTCTTCTTCTTCTTCTTCTTCTTCTAATCTGTATAGAACCTATTATATATATATATATATATATATATATATATATATATATATATATATATATATATATATATATATATATATATATATATATATAATGAGGTTGCTGTTACGTTTGTGATGGTGGCATATTTCAATTGGCACACCAGTTTCATATACTGCTGAAAAAGGCTTATAAAGGTTTGTCCAGATTCCACATACACCGAATACATCTATACCTTTAACAGATGAAGCTTCTTTCACATTCGTTCTGCTTCTGTAACGGGAAGCTTAATTTCTTCATGATATAAAAGATGAAGAAAACAACAGATTTTAAATTTATGCTTTCTGTCCAACAGGAGTGAAGATCCACCTCAATTTAAAACGAGAGATTTATTGCATAGAACTAATAATTATTATCATGGTTACAAATTTATATTGTCAAATTATTATCGACAGCTACTTTATAAAATGTCAACCAGAGATACTATTTTTAACATAATCATGCACATACATACCAGACAGACAATTAGGTCGGCGGATACTGGACATAATCGATTGCACATAAATTAGTAAATTTTATTCATTTATTTATTTTGATCTTGTGGATGAAATTTTAAGATAACGATTCATTTCATTTCAGTGTCTGCCATCCCTGGGAAAATATGCAGGTGAAAGTTTTTACCAATTTTTAACACTTTATCGACCAGCAACTCAGTTTATTCTGCACAAAACCACCTTCCGTTTAGCATGATGTAAATCATAAATGTATGTTACTGCAGCATTTACGTATCAAATAATAACAAGAGATTCAAATATCACATTAAGATAGGAAGTACAAGACGTAAGTTATATTTAGCAATAAAATTCAATTTTTAATCTTACGTACATTTGGATATTGTAATTCAAATATGTAGATTTACTACAACATTATATACATATATGAACTTTGTCATCGGAAGATGGAAAATTCATGACATAAGCCACGATTGTTTGACCAGATTTTGTCACTGATAGTATGGACAACAATACGTGTCTCGTCACCATCAGATGAGAAAAGAATTGCATACTACTTCATTATTTTCACTATTTTATTCATTAGTGTGTGCTCTAGAAACAATGTCCATTGTTATTTCCATCCATGCCTCCCATTAAACCTAATTCGAGTGGGACGAGTTCCATAACCATAACTGGAGTTGCAAGATTAGTTACGCACAGGAGTACATAAGCCAATAGAAAGTTGGGTATGGTTATTCTCTTCTTTTGAATCACCCAAGTGTCCATGTTTGCTGGTTTTTAAGCTGTCAATTTTTAAAGTAAGTGGTGTATTGAAAACGAAAAACATGATATAGTTAGTATATACTCGTTTTTCTTTTAATTTACAATTAGATATTTTTTTTTTCTTTCACTTTTCATATTTTTAAAAGGAACCCTCTAAAATGTCCGCAAATGGATTACATCAACTTCAATATTAATTAGTATGTACCAATTTCGCTTAGTGAAATTTAAAACCACAAACATTAAATCTAATGTAAATAAACTTTGTGTTGCTTACATATTTAAATGCTGTCTAGCTGACATAGGGACTAGACTCTAAGAAATATATTACAGATGTAATAACACAACCTTATATGGAAGACATATTGAGGAATATTTGGAATACAGAAATAAAA